>PVLD010021145.1:0-32186 GCA_004027595.1 Dinomys branickii | reverse complement strand
TTTTATTTTTTTTTTTTTTTTTTTTTTTTTTTTTTTTTTTTTTTTTTTTTTTTTTTTTTTTTTTTCTGTTGCTGAGAGGATCAACTGTCTGACTAAATTTGATGTCTGTATATGGGTCCATACAACTACAATTCGAAGATATCAATGGATAAAGCAACAACTACTGTTGAGACCATATCACCTTGTCTATAGATTAGTTGATTGTACTATTTTCTATGATAATGGGTGTCTGTTTGTCAATATGTTTTTGTACTTTTATGTTTCTAAAATAAAAAAAAAAAAAAAGTGGAGGTGAGGGCTGGGGTGCAGCTCAGTATAAAGGCCCTATGTTCAATCCTTAATATAACTAAAAAATAAAAAAATTCTTTCAAAGGCAGAGACGCCCTGGAAAAGAAAACACCAATGCTGGGCACGCAGAGAGGGGACCAATCCCTTGAAAGGAAAAGCCCAGTTTGTGCCCCTTTATTGGTCAGCCTGAGCCAAAGTCGGCCTGCTCTGCCTCAGTTTTCCTTTTTTGCAACATAGTCACGTGAACATTGTCCCTGTCCTGGTGGCTTGAGCAGGCACAGCTCCTGGGTAGCATCACCTCCATGCTCCAGGTGAAGAGCTGCCCAAGCACTGGACTATCCAGTGTCCTCCTCCTCACTGTCTCCCCACTGACCACTGTTCACCCTCAACCTGCCACAGGGCCCAGCCTTGCCCCACATTAGCTAAGCTGCCAGCAGGGTCCTTTGTGGTGCCGGTCCCGTGTGGCACTGCCTAGGGGCCCCACCGTGGGGCAACAGATGGACCTCTGGTCTCCACAGAACAATAGTGGGGGAGGGGCCCGGGCATTGCCCGCCCCAAACAGGAAGCATTGCATGAGCTTCAAAGGACTGGCAGGGCCAAGGGGCTGAGTGGTGGAGCCAGTGCCAGGACTGGCGGCTGCCTGAAGAGCTGCCTTCCAGTCTCAGGATGCCCAGCCTGGTGTTGGGGGCTGGGTTGTGGTGGCCAGGGCAGCTGGAGGATGGGCAGAGGGTGCCTTGCATGTTCACAGCTGTGGCTTCTGGGCCGGAAGCAGGTTGGAGAAAGGGGGCTTGGGCCTTGGGCTATTTGTTTGGATGCCTCTGGCCAGTGAGGCTGCAGGTTCCCTCTTAGGCCACAGTCCACTAGGCCCTGCAGCAACAAGAAGGGCAGGGCTGGCACCAAGCCTGACGCCCACTCCCCGCCTCCTGCTCCCAGCTGCTCTGCTCAGAGCCTTTTCCTTTCCACTTCCTGTTCACACAGGGGGGGGCGGGAAGTGGAGGGAGGAAGCTGGGGGGAGTCGTGTAGGGGGGGAACCCATTGAATAAAAGGAATTAACCGTTTCCCTCCTCTGACCTCTGGGAATTTCCGCCTGTGAAAGTGTCTCGAAGAATCAGAATGGATGAAGCTGGGGGACGGAGGGAGCTGTGCCCCCTTGGGGCCCCTCCCCCACGCGCTGGTGGTGGGGCCAGATAACTCCCTCAGGGCCCCTAACCTTTTGTTTCCCTGGCGCCAAGGGCGGCCCTGGAACCTGGTGGCCTCAGGGACCCCTCCAACTAATGGGGGTGGTGCCAGGTCCTAGTCTGCGCCCCGAGCCTTGCGGGGGGGGGAAGGGCAGGAACCCGAGAAAGGTGGTCCCGAGGGGAAGCAGCTCACACCCAGCCTGCCTGCCTGCGCCCGCGCCCTGTGTCAGGACTGGTGCCCTTGGCCAGAATGCCCAGGAGGCAGCGGCCTGGGGACTCTGGGCGGCACACCCTCTGGCGGCCACTCCCCTAGAAGCGGGGGCTTTGGACGCCAGTAGACAGCGCCCCCTCGTGCCAGTGGCCGACTGGGCAGCGCGTGCCCCCAGGACCCACTCAGGGTGGGACTCAGGAAGCACCTGCTCCCCAGGACCAGTGCCCGCCCAGTGCGTCCCCCAGGTGGCTTCCTTGTTTACAGGCCTCCTGCCCTGGTCCCGGCGTCACTGCCTGTGGCCACGCCTCCTATTTCCAGTGACCGCTTCAGGGGCAGCTCATTCATCTTGGCTGCTGCCAAGGCAGCTGCTCCCCCTCTTCTTTCTGACCCTCCCCCAGGCTGAGGGCCAAAGCCCCTTAGTCCTTTTCTCCGCTCTCCGTTCCAGGCCTTGCTTGGTTTCCAGGGATCTAAGAGCTGTGGCTTCCCGTTGCCCTGACTCACCGGAACCCCATTGGGTCAGTGCCAGGGAAGCTGGGGGCCTTTTCCCAGGAAAGGGGAAGCAGCCTAGGACCAGATGGAGAGGCTTAGCAGAAGGGGAAGGGGCATCCCAGGCTGCTTTAGCCAAGCCCTCTGGGAGCAAACAGTAATGGATCAGTGCTTGGTTAACTAACCTATCAGGCACCAATTATGTGTAAAACAGAAGCACAGAGTTGTTTTACCTAAGCAAGCGACCATGCCACTGGCAGACCAAGGTTCTACCAGTACTCACTGGTGGGACAGCAGAGACCCCTACACCATCCTCAAGTTATATTAGATGTGAGTCTTGCCAGGCATGGTGGCACATGCCTGGAATCCTAGCACTCAGGAGGCTGAGGCAGGAGGACTGTTGCAAGTTCGAGACCAGACTGCACTATAAAGTGAGCTCAAGGCCAGCCTGAACTGCATAGCAATACCCTGTCTCAAAAAGACAAAAACAAAATAGATGTCTCAGGCCACATAGAAAGAGGATGGGAGCAGGGGGTCTCCACACCCTGCAACAGCAGAGAACACATTACAATATACTCTACCCACCCACGAGAACCCTCCCTCCACTTGCTCCTACTCTTGCTTCAGGGAAAAGATGCGGAGCTCGGACAGTCAGGCAACTTCTAACCTAAGTTGGCAGCAACTGTGAGATCCTGTTTGGGGGAATTCAGCAGCGACAGATCCAACCAGGACTGCAGAAGATAACATTTCTAGGAGGATTACACTGGGGTAAGAGGAGGAGACATTTACCAGCCAGGTAAGCCTAACCCCAGCCTGATTAAAGGAACTTTTTTCTCCCCCAGCCTGGGCCAGCTGGTACATCACACCAGCTGGGCAGTACACCATGAACACCTGTTGGGCAAAGAGTGTGCAGCTGCTGTCCTGGGAAGGCCTCACTCCAGGACTCCCAAGGACTCAGCCTCCAGAGCCAACTTCAGGAGTCTAACCTGGAGGGTGGAGCAGGTCATAGGAGCAAGATGAGAACACAGATCTGCTGAATCCCATGAATAGCCATAGCAGAGCCAGGTAAATCCAGAAAGGCAGGGATCCAAGCTGACAGAGGGGCAAGCTCATGGGCCCATGTAAGGGCTAATGGAAGGAAGAATGAGGGGCTCCGAATCCCTGCAGCAGAGACATCTAGAAAATTCTTGGGACAACCAGGGAGGAAAAAGCCAAAGCAGCACTAGTAAGACTGATCTGAGGAATTCTGTGGACAGTAGCACCACCTGCTGACTAGAGGGAGGAACAACCCCTGCTATGGATTCGAGCGGGTAGCTGGGGCAGGGCTGAAACGCCCAACATGGCCCTGGGGACAGAGGACCAAGTGGACAAGGAAACCAGCAGAATCCAACAAGCTTGTCCTGTCTCAGGTGACAGGCTGGGTGCAAAGGCTGGAAGCCCTCAGGCCCGGGAGCCACCTGGAGCGCCCAGCCCACCTAGAGATCACTTACACCCTCTCAACCAAGCATCAGTGCCACGCCATCAATTTCAGAGCTACCAGTGCAGCAGTTTAATACTCTCCGCCCACCACAATCTCCCACTGTGCCCATGAGGCCCTCAGACCTGGGGGCTCCTCATACAGGAGCCCTGGAGTGTGCCTCACCTTCCCGCCATTCCCCACGCCTGGAACGACCTGCCTTTCCACCTCTGGGGCACTCAGTGCAGAGAGGAGATGGCCTCCCTGAGGGAGAAGAGGTAGGTCCAGAGACCACAGGGTGGACAAGGGTCCTCTCAGTCCAGAAGGTGCAGGTGGGGAGTAACAAGGACAAAGAAACTGTAAAGACACAGGGGTGGGAATGGGCTGCAAGCCTTGGGGGACAGCAGTCTAAGCAGGTCAGAAGCACAGTGGGAGGCTGGCACAATGACTCCCACTCCCAACCCACACAAATTGCAAGACTGAGCACAGGCTAGGTGTGGCCCTCCCAAGAGGCACAAGCAGCTGCTCCCCTTGCCTGTCCACTGTGTGGGGGACACACCATCCTACAGCCAGCTGAGGTACTCTTCCTCATAGCGCTGCGGGTCGATGAAGGGCCGATCAATGGAGCGGATCATCAGCTCCCCACAGTACACGCACTCAGCAGCCACCAGTTCATCTAGGTCAGCCTTAAGCTGTTCCCGGCTGGGCCCCCCAGCAGCAGCTCCACCCTCAGCCTCTTTGGCTTGGGAAGAACCCTTGGCTGGGGGTGGTGCAGCCCCCAGCTTTCGCTGCAGCTCCTCCAGCCGAGCCTGCTTGTAAGCAGGCAGGCCAGGCCGCACAGCCTGCAACAGACAGTCAGCATGGAACATGTGACCACAGAGGAACAGGTAAAAAGGGCGGTTGAGGAGGGGGAAGTCGCAGGTAGCGCATTTGTCCTGGGGCTCCACGGTGCCATAGCGGCCCCGCAGCTCCTGCAAGTCTCGCCGGATGCGCTGGGCACTGGCTGTGGCTTCTTCCATCTCCTTTTGCAGCTCCTGGATATGCTGGTTATAGGCTTTAAGTGAGCTACAGATTGCTTCCTTGAAATGGTCAATGGTGACAAAATCAGGGAAAAAGGGTAGCACATCCTCAATCTTGAGTAGGGGACAGCTGGCCAGGCAGGCCATGGCGGTCTGCACGTCTTCCTCTTCCTGAACCACGTGCCGAGCGATCTTGAGCCACAGTTTCTTGCGTAGCTCTTCATCCTCCTCAGGCAAGTCTGCACATTGCATAGCCAGGTCCATGTCCACCTGTGGGGAAACCGTGGAAGTCAGGGTCAAGGCCCTCCCCACCCCAGATTGAGACTGTGGGACAGACACTTATAGGGAGAGCCTGGGCCTGAGGAGAGGATCCAGGCAGAATTCCTAGCACTCTAGGCAGCCAGAGGGCCAGGAAAGAAGACTGTGTCAGCAATGAGCCTGTCCCTGCTCCCATCATCCAGCTATGGAAAAGCTACTAATGTGGCAGTGTTCTAACTTAGTGAATTTAAAAATCACTTTGGAACATATTCAGAATCTTTTTTTTGGTGGGGGCGGGCACTGCTTGGGGTTGAACCAAGGGCCTCCTGCATGCTAAACAACCACTCTCCCACAAAGCTACATCTCCAGCCTCAAAATATAGATTTTTGAGTCCTATCCTCAGGCATTCTACTTCAGTAAATCTTGGTTGGTAAGTCCTGAGTTCAGGCTGAGGAATCTGCATGGTAATTAGCACTTCATATGATCAAAAGTAGGGGAAGATTCATCATGTTAGAAATGTAATTCAGCACATTTCCTGTCTTCTAACATACATAGCTGGGTGTGGTAGTGCACACCTGTAATCCCAGCACTCGGAAGGCTGAGGATGGAGGATCATTGTGAGTTCGAGACCAACCAGGGCTACAAAGTGAGCTCCAGGCCAGCCTGAACTGCATAATGAGACCCTGTTGCAAAAAGACCAAAAAAAAAAAAAAAAAAGCAGTATATACTGGCTACTGTCCTGTTTTTTTTGTTTTGTTTTGTTTTTGTTTTTGAGATAGTCACTATGCAGTTCAGGCTGGCCTTGAGCTCAGTTTGCAACCCAGGCTGGTCTTAAACTTGCAATGATCCTTCTGCCTCAGCCTCCTGAGTGCTGGCATTACAGGCATACACCACCACACTCAGCCTGAGTACTTTTCTTATATAGTATGAGGTGAAAATGCTCAACATTACCCCCATTTTAAAGCCAAAAAAAGCCAAATAAGCCAGGTGTGGTGGTTCATGCCTGTAATTCCAGTAATTAGGAAGCTAAGACAGGAGGATCGCTGTAAGTTTGAGGCCAGCTTGGGCTACACAGTGATTTCAGGGCCAGGCTGAACTACACAGCAAGACCCTGGGGGAGAGGGGGACAAAACAATGTGAAGCATAGGGAACTCTAGGAAGAAGCCCAAGGTTACAAGTTTAGTTAAGTGGCACAGCCAGAATTCAACCCTGACTTCCAACTCTGTCCTTAATTTCTACGTTATAGTGCCTCTCTGCAAGAGAAGTGAGTACCCTCTACCCTTGCCCTGCATCCTGCCAACCCTTTAGTCTCTCAGGCTACTGCTCTCCAGGTCACTCTCCTAACTGGGGTCAAGACTCACCTGCAGGGCCAGGTCCACAGCCTCCTCGTACAGCTCCAGTACCTTGTAGACGTGGACACAAGCACGGTGGTGGCCATGCTCAGCGCAGAGTCGCAGCGCATACTTGAGATCATAATGTACACGATGTGGGCTGGCACCAGCCTGCTCTAAGTAGGCCAACAGCGAGGCTGGCTGGCCACGGGCATACAGTGATAGCAGGTAGTTGTGAATAGCCTGCTCAGTCTCCCCAAGGACATTCACGCAGAACTCCATGTAGCGGATGGCTTGGCTCACCTGCTGGGCCTCACCACCCTGGCTATAGTTTACCAGAGCAGGGATGAGCTGCCGGGCATCCAGCCGGCTGCCCATCTCGATCCAGGCATCTACCAGCTGGCAGGGGATATGACGGATGAGGATGGGTGAGAACTTGTAGAAGAGCTGGGGGTCACGGTGGCCAGCAAGCACAGCCAAGGCCTCCTCATAGGCCTCATGCTGGCAGTGGTACGCCACCACCCGTTCATAGTCCTGCATAATCACAGCAAAGTACACCATATGCTCCATGTCCCCATGACTGGCGAGCAGCTCATGGATAGAGGCCCGGCTGGCAAAGAGCCACTCCTTGTGGCGAGGGCTGCTGAGGAAGGCGCGGAAGCGCTCTCGGGCTTCCCGGTAGAGGTTCAGGGCCTCCGGGTCACCCTGCAGAGCCCCAAGCTGACTCAGATAGAGTTCTGTCAGCCAAGTGGTCAGCAGCGTGGCCTGGGTACGCTCACCTGGCTTCAAACTAGCCAGTTTTCGCTGTAGGAACTCAGCCAGAGCCTCCTCCTGCCGGGCCTCCAAGAACTTCAGGGCGATCTCCTCAAAGTAGCTCTGGGTCTGGGCATAGCAGTGGGCGCTTTCCAGGTAGCGACGCTGACGGAAGCAGAAATCAGCCTCCCGGGCCAGAACTGTGTCCAGGCAGTCAGGTCGTTCCCGACAATACTCCTTGGCCAGGTCAAAGCGGTTCATGTCCAAGTAGGTGCGCCAGACATCGCGGGACTCACGCTGTACGTGGTAGCGGAAGACAGCGCGCTCAGTGTAGGCCCATAGCTGACCTGTGGAAGAGTCCTTCACCATGTGCTTGAGTGGCCCAAACTTCTCCAGGAAGTGATCTCGCAGTACCACCTGCCCTGTCAGCGTGCACACAGCCTCCACCCGGTCCACCAACAGCAACAGGAAGTGGAACTGGGTCAAGACAATGGCTAGGGGTGGGCTGGCCCCAGGACCGACTCCTTCTGGGTACTCCCAGACTCGCTCTTCACTCAGGAGGGAGTCAGGGCGCCCACAGTCCAATGAACCATACAACACGCCATCCCCCATCATCCAGGCGAAGGCCCGGGGTGCGGAGCGCAGCTTGGGTACATAGAAAGCCAACTCACTGTAGCCTAGGTTGCTGGGAAACTCACGGAATGGGGGTGGGTGGTCTGTGTAGGCAGCAAAGAGCCCTGAGAAACCCTGGGCCTCGGTTCCCTCTGCTGCTGCTCGGCCTATGAATTGGAAGAGGCGCTGCCGAGTGGTGGCAATAACAAAGCCACGCCCATCAGGGCCCCGCTCAGCCTCCAGGGAGCACACAGGTGCTGGACCCCCTTCTTCATTCAGCACATACAATGGACGGAAGTAGAGATCTGGGGCAGGGCCAAAAAGCCCACCCTCACTGGCTGAGAGCTCGGCTTCGAAGATCTGACCTTGGGCAGTTCCGACCAGGATGGGACCTGTGCTGCTCTCGGTGCCCAGTGCCTTGTTCCAGCCCACACTCTCCACCAGCTGCCCCTTCCAGCGTGCTAGTGGCCGCACCTTCTGTCCATTACGGTTCATATAAAGGACCTCAGTGCTGCTCAGAGCAATCAGCAGGTGAGAACCTATAGTGGGCAGAATACGGCACCCGAGTGGATGCTGCCACTCCTGTCCCGTCCCCATCCATCCCCCTCACCCAGGCAGTGACTTATCCACAGCCCCCTCCTCCAGTCTTCACCACCAAATTACCAGTAGGGTCCAGGAACATCTTGTGCACTTTGGAATCATCCTTGCGCCCCAGCTCCACATGGTTGGGTTCACTGGCCTTGCCCAAGTCGATGCTGTAGGGACAAGAGTCACAGGGTCACTCTAAAGCAGGGCAGATTCTTTTCTAGAGCACCAACCTCTAAATAATTTGATAAAAGCTAGTCTTCCCTTGAATCTACATATACACACAAAAAACTCTGAATATAATCCCAAGAGAAGCCTAAAATCTATACAGGGTCCTACTTAACAACTGCTACCTAGTCAGACACGATGGTGCACACCTGTAGTCCCAGCACTCTGGGGGGCTGAAGCAGGCAAGCTTGAGCCAGCCTCTGGGCGACTTAGTGACTTAGCAAGACTCTGTCTCAAAATTTAAAACAGGTGGGAGGAGAGGAAAGGGCTATAGCTCTGTGACATGATTCACACTGCATTTGTTTCATTTTATCAGCAATTATTCTGCAGTAAAATATATCTATAGAGCTGGGTGTGGTGATTCACCCCTATAATCCCAGCAGGTAAGAGGCTGAGGCAGGAGAATCACCATGAGTTTAATGCAAACCTGGGCTACATAATGAGTTCCAGGCTAACCTTGAACCTGTCTCAAAAACCAAAAGCTACCTATAGTGATCTATAGATACTTATCTTTGCCCGTATGGTTTTCAATTTTCTAGCTTGAGTAAGATCTCCCTTTAGATAAGAACACAAAAATTTATTAAATGTTTTCAATATTTTCATTCTTTAATATTTAAACAACTAGTCCATCTAAAATTCATTTTTGTAAGACAGAGGCCTAGCTGTCTTATCCTAGATGGTTTTTTAGACAGATAAGCAATTTTGCTGGCATGCATTATTTCCATTTCTAACGGATATATTTCAGGACTCTATAGATAGTTCCAGTGATCTATATGACTAACTTGTGGGCTAGGGCTACTCCACAGATGAAGGACCATGTTGAGATTAGATATCCTGTTCAAGATTCCACAGGTGAGATCTAAATCCATGTCTCTGATTTTTATACTACTATACTACATTGGTTCTGTTGGGAAAGGACTGATTATTTACTAAAAATTGGGAGCTGGGGATATAGCTCAGTGGAATAAGTGCCTGTCTGGCAAGCGCAAGGCCCTGAGTTCGATCCCTGGTACCGCCAAAAAAAATTTTTTTAAATAAATAAATAAAAATTTCCTAAAAGTTACACATCTACCTCTTTATTGCCTAGAGTGGAAGAAGGGCCTGGGTCAGTTAATAGGCACGATACCTGCCCACTCCCTCCTCCCAAACCTTTGGGCTCCTACCTACCGGAGGAGGATATCCTTCCCCAGGCTCAGGCAGAGCTGATTACAAGACACCACAAGACTGGTGATTCGGTCAGAAGGCGTAAAGTCGATGCGCTGCTTTGTGAAGATGGGCACTTCCTTCTCCAACTGGGCATTCACGTAGCCTGGAGGAGAGAGACGGAGAAAAGATAAGCTACAGAAGGGAAGGACAGGCAAAAAAAAATCACCAAACTCAAGAAACAGCAGTGTTGGCAGGGAATATAGCTCAGCTCAGCGGCTCAGTACCTGACTGGTCATGAGGTTGATTCCCAGTACAAAAAAGGAAGAAAGAAAGAAACAGGGGTGCTACTTGCCACCTTCTCACCATATTCCTATCCTTAGGGTCTTGGTTAACAGTTTGGCATCAGGTAATTTGCTGGTCCCCTCTGCAGTCTGGGACTCTTCCCACACTGCTGACTTGCGATGCGTTACACCACACTGAACCCGCTCCCAGTGGTAAGGCGGGCAGGGGGAGTCTGGAGGGAGGGAGGAGGGGTGGGGGGAGATGGTCTGGGCCTAGCTATCCCGGCTCAATTTAAATATTTCAGCTCCATTTTTCTCTCCTCTGACCGTGCAGTCCTGAGACCTAGTGAGTCTCCAAAAGACTAAAAGGCAGAGAAAGCCCTGGGGAACCGTTCCTGCAGCTGCTTTCTCTCTAATCAGTTGCTCAAAATAGGCCACAGCTCTGCCAACTCTGCTCTATTTTCTACAAAATTTCCCCTAAAATCCAGGCTGCACCCAGCTGTAGCCTAGGCCAAGAACACTTCATTTCCATATTTCCCTGTTCAGTGACAAGGTTCCCTTTAGGAGCCCCTGCCCTTGGTACAACATTCCTCTTCCACCCGTTTCTTCACTCAGTTCCTCCCTCCCGCCCAGCGAATGGAAGGGGCCGGCGGCACAGCACCGTCTCTGTCCGGAGAAGCCCGACCCTATTTCAGTTCTCCCAAGGGCCTCACGCAGCCCTGTAGGAAGGCGCTTCCTTATCTGAGTTCCAGTTCCCTCTTTTTAAAAAAGAGTCCTAGCGGCAGGGCCCAGATCAAGCGGGTGCTCCTGGAGCGCTTTCAGACTTCGACCCACCGCCAGCCGAGCATCAGGAGAGCCTGAGAAGGGACCTCCGTCTGGAGTGCACATCCTGGAGGTGACTGCGAACCCGTGGGACCGCCCTCCCCGCAGATGCTAGGAAAGCCTTACCCGAGTGAGGTATGGCCACGCTTGGGCAGCCGGGCTGCAAGACGGCGGAACGTGACAGCGAGTCCTCATACTCGTCCAGGATGGACGCCATGGTGCTTGGCCTCTAGGCTCTTCCTCCGGGGCCCGGGGATCACAACACGGCTCCCCTCAGGCCCCGTCGCCCCGGACCGGAAGCTGCGACTCCCCAGCCTCTGACAGATCCTGGAAACCCGCCGCCGCTTCCTTTTAAAAGTCCTGAAGACCTTTTCTCTCACGCCTTGTACAGCGGGAAGATCGCCAAGCCCTCCCCCAAATCTGGTAGAGTCCTGCACCCTAATCCCGCCCCCAAAAGATCACAGATGATCCCTTGAGCGGATCCCAACCTCGCCCAGGTAGCTCAGCTGACTCCCGCTCCGTGACGCGCGTCTATGACGTAATTCCGGGTCCGAAAGCGCCCCCACCACGTTAGCGCTGGCTGAACTCGAGCCCTGCGCCGCTGTGGGGCGTGGCGAGGACAGCGTAGAAGGACCGGAGCGGTCTGCCCCTTCCCAGCTGAGTCCTCTTGTCAAGTACGCGCCTCGACACGAAGGGTCCGCCTGGCCCTAAGCCCCTTCGCTAACCTGTCTGCGCCGTCGGACCCCGGCTGATCCTAGGCTTTCAAAACCAGGCTTCTTCGCGTCCTATGGTCACCCTGCCTAGATAAGCTGCCGGAAGACCCAGCGGGATCACATTCGGTGTCCATCTTCACAAGACACAGGCGGAGCAGTCCCTGGAGCTCACTGGCTTCCAGAATGTGGCAGAGCTGGGGAGATCAGGAACTCCTGTGCCGATTACTCAGTCTGGCCCACGGTGGCCCTCTTGTGGGTGGGGGCAAGGGCTACCCGGGAGGGCGCCGGGCTGCTTCGCTCACTGCCTTGAGCGAGGCGGGTGGGCCACATGGTCTGTGCCAGGCTAAGTGCTGCGCTTGGGTCACACAAGTGACACGGCTGCCCTGCCCTGAGAGAGGTGCCAGCCAGCTGGCGCGGTGCTCAATGCACCAGTCATGAATGATAGGAAACTGGTTTTTTAAAAAATTGTTTTTGAGATAGGGTCTCCTATGTAGTCCAGGCTGGCCTTGAACTCATTATATAGCCCAGGCTGGCCTCGAACTCTTGAGTAATCCTGCCTCAGCCTCCCGAGTGCTGGAGTTACAGATGTGCACCATCACTCCTGGCTTTATTAATATATTTTTAATCTTTTAAAATCTTTTATTGGTTTATATGTTTGTAGTACATATAGGAAAGTGATAGATGAATTTATTCATGAAGTCACCCATTCCAAAATGTACATCCAGTCTGGGTTTTTTGTTTTTTTTTTTGGTACTGGCAATCAAACTCAGGACCTTGAGTTTGCCAGGCAGGCACTGTGTCACTAAACTATATCCCCAGCCCTGTTTTGTTGTTGTTGTTGTTTTTTAAGACAGGGTCTTGCTATATAGTTCAGGCTGGCCTTGAACTCACTATGTAGACCAGACTGGCCTTACACTTGCAGTGATCCTTCTGCCTCAGCCTTCTGAGTGCTGGGATTACAGGTGTGTGCCGCCATGCCTGGCTGAATACCTATCTTTACCAGGTTCCCTTTCAGCCTCTGAGTGGTATAGCAGAAATGCTAGATGTCAGATATGCCAAGCTTGTGTTCCTTGAAGTCAAAGAATGAATTCTAAGGAACAATGGAGGTTTATAATAGGAATATTTATTGGAGAAAAGGAATAGGGATTTTGGATATTTAAAAAAATATAACCACAGATATTCCTAAAACATCTTCATCTAAACTTTGAATTACTTTTTTCAATTTTTTTGTTGAGATAATTGTAGATTTGCATGGAGTTGTAAGAGATAATCCAAAAATCCTTTGCACACTTGGCTCAGTCTCCCCCAGTGTTAATTTTTGTACAGTACATCATCACTAGGGAGTTAAAGCAGTCCATCCGTTTTATGCAGGTTTCCCAAGTTTTGTAATCCATTAGTTCCGGTTTTACCGTTGTGGTCCTCTGTCCACTGCCATGAGGCTCCCTCTCATTACTTTTTCATAAGCCGTGTTCACTTCTCTCCTGCATCCATCCTCAGCTCTTGGCAACCACTAACTTACCCTTTAAGTCTAAACTTCAGTTGCAGTAATACCTGGGTTGTCAAACAGCTCCAAGCTTGAATTTTCCACTACTTGGACAGCCAAGTTCAAATAAATATATTCAGTATTTGTAACTTTGCTGGATAGTAGAACCAAAAGAAAAAAAAACCTATATGCACTGTGAGTCATGCGTCAGATCTCACTGCAAACAGAAAAGGGTGACTCCTCAGTCTAAGCTCCGCTCTTGTCCAGACAGCATGCAGTGCTTGTGTGCGTGTGTGGGTGGGGGGATATTCATCATTCTGGGCCTTTTTTTGTGTGTGTGCTTTATTTGTATAAAACGTCATAACCATGGCTCCAAAGAAAGTTAGTGATACCAGCAGTAAAGCTAAGAGGAAAACTAAGACCCATGATAGAGTTAAAGAAATGATTGGAAAATTTGTTAAAGTTGCTGGGGGTATAGCTCAGCGGCACAAGCGCCTGCCTTGCAAGCGCAAGGTCCTGAGTTTGATTCCTGGTACCAGAGAAAAAGAATTTTGTTGAAGTCCTGGAAAAGTTAATTTATTAGTGCAATTTTGGGGCCTCAAAACCAATTACAATGGTACCTTTTGTTTGCAAAATTCGGTTCACAAATAGAAGTTCATGAACCGAGGTGCCACTGTATTTGGTTTTCTGTTATATCTGATAGGAAAGGGATGTTCAGTTGTTGAACTTTTCAGTGTTCAGGCACAAATTTGAAACAAATTGAGTTTGACCTCCAAGGTATTGCTGTATTTAAAAGTGTCACATGGAGAGTGATATCACCAAAGTAGCAGCCCTGGGAGCTTCAAAAATCTCCACCGAAACAACTTTTAATAGGACGAAAACTGTTCTCATAAACTTTTTGGAGCTCTAGTAATAATTTGAACAACTAGGGGAGTGCTTAGTGAAGAAAGTACTAAATCACAGTAAAAGAGTTTTGGGGTTTTTCCTTACCTACAACCCTTCATTTCTAGCTTTGCACCTCTTAGGGCAACAGCCTGTGTCCCTGGTGCAGCTCGGTGGTGCCGAGGAGTGCAGCGCAGACCCGGCCTTCATGGAGACGTGTCTTGTGCATTTTCATCTAGTTCACTGAGGTTCAGGTCAGAGAACCGTTGTTTTACCCTCTCTAGGCTGGGCCAACTTCACAGGCAGTATGGAAAGCATTTGCAGATGGCTACCTGCAGCCCCAGAGGGTAGGGACAGTGGGTGGGGCAGACAGACCAAAAAGCCTGGAGGAGTGTGGACTTTGACATATACCAGGGAGTCCGGAAAGCCACACACAGTCCAGGACTGCACGCATTTTCACCAGCAGCCCGAGAGGACTTGAACCCTATGCTCCTGACTGATCTTCAGGAGACACAGGCTAAGGGAGAGCTGTTAGTTTGGCCAAATGTGGAAGGAGGCCGCAATGCCAGTACGATCTGCAGGGTGTGGGTGTGCGCCCTTTGTTTTGTGCTTTTTGTGAAGCTTGAGGAAATAAAATGAAATGCTTGAGTGTTCTTTTCTGTGAGCAGCTTTACAGTCCAAAGCGTATGCAGCTGAGGCTTCCTCCCTTGCCTTTCCATACCATCATACACTATGTTGTTATGTCACAATTATTGATTGTGCTGTTGTACACCTGAGTTGTGGAAATAAAGACCATCAAAATTGAAAAAACAAAAAAAGAATAGGGAATAGGAATGGGAAATGGGAATAGCTCCTGAGAGACAGGAGGAGTCCCAAGGGGACCAATGAACTCACTTCTCAAAGTTTTATAGAGCAAAATCACAATGCTGGTACAACATGGGTCAAAATTATAATCAACCAATAACATTACAGGTGTAAGGAGCAGCAAGAGGCAGAGACCAGCTGATAACAACAGGCTGTGTAAAGGCAACCTGGTGTGGAATTGATGGTGCCCGGGCAGAGGCAGGCAGGGGGCCTTTGCAGGAAGCCGAGACATGGGTTTTTTTAAAATAGGGCTTAAAAGAAGGCAAGAGACATTAGACAGGAAGACTTAGTAAACATCCGTGGTCAAAGTTCTCTGGATGTTTCATGCCTCAGTGGGTAAAGTCCTTGAGGCGTCCAGTGTGAATGCTTGGGTGTCTTTAGATGTCCAGGTGCTTGCAGGAGTCCACGTTCCATCTTCTAAGAAATCCTGTGTTTGCTGAGGGCAGCCCCAGTGCTAAGCTAAGAACAAGCTCCACTGGCAGACAGGTTGGGTACTGGGAAAGTCATGTCCAAACTGAGCCTTACAACAAGTACAGTCGCTTAGGTAATACTGATCCAGTGGTGGAAGGGCATATGGATGTCATCATTAACCTTGGTTGATAATCTATAGTCTTGTCCTTAGTCTTAGTTTTAGTAGTCTTACTCCTAGTGGGTAGGACAGGATGGCCCACCTCTAATGAGATAATGAAAACTCTCAAAGGGATGATATTAATAATCTCAAGCTTCCTATCCCTTAGGAAAGTAAGCAGATCTGGCCATTGTGATTTGAATCTTCTTCAGAGGCACCTCCAGCCAGTCTTGATCTGTTCCCATCTTCTGCTGCACTGGCTTCCTCGGTTCAGCCCTGTGTGACTGCCTAACTTAGCTGTCTATAACATGAGGACATAGGAGGGGACAAAACAAACATCCCCGCCCTCCGGGAGCACACTCAGATGTGGTCCCAGGGCTGTGGGAACATGGAGGAGCAAGGGGAAACCTTGCTAAGCTTGGCAGGAACGAGGGTCGATACAGGTGTGTGGAGAAGGTGGGAGCCGCCCACTGCATTTGGGGCTGTAACACCTGCCTGGTCAACCTAGATGGACTCTGTCTCCTGGGGCCACAGACTCTCGGTGCTGAAGCCAGCGCCCCTTGGCCAGGATCATCCCTGCCCTCACTTGTTTGTAGCCCTGTCCTGGCGACTAAGCGTGCCCTTCACTCAGAGTTGTCCAGTTTACGCCATCACGCTGCTTTTGCAGAACTTCCCCAGAAGGAGAAGAGGACTGTGACCCTCACCAGCCCTAGATGAGGGCTGTCTGGGTCCAGAAGAGCACCAGCTATAGAGGGTTGCACCACCTGAGTCATGTTCCACAGCACCAAGGTCCCACTTCTCCTGCCCAAACCTGCAGTTGTGACACCACTTTCCAGTGGGAGGCCCCAGCTGGGAGAGAAGTGTCCTGCTGGCTGTTAAGCAGGAGGTGTCTGCCTGGGGAAAAGTAAGGCTCCACCCCAGGGCTACTGTCACCTGCTTTCAGGTCTGGCCTGACCACAGGGATATCTCCTCTTCACGGAGTCCATCTCAGCTAGGAATGTTGTCCCAGGAACACAGAATACTTCCAATTTCTGCCTCATTGTCCCTAGTGCCCCTGCCCAGGCTCCACAGCTCTCTGGGATGTGTGCGGTGGGTCCTAGGAGGACTCTGTTTGCTACAGACTCAGTGCATTCTCCCTGGTGAGCTGATGACAGCAGTCTGCCTGCACAGACTCATTCTTCAGTCGTTCAGCTGGACTTTGCAGTAGGAGCCAGAAAGAAGCCTTCTTATCCCTACCCAAAACTTAGGCAGCTAATGGCTTAGCCTTGGCTGCCTCTTTTGCAGAAATACGTATACAGTAATAATACCTTTAACGCTTTCCCCTGAGTAGATGAAGTGATCTAGGTGAAAACTCACTGCTGAGTATAATGCCCAGCGTAGAGCATGTGCTTATTAGTAGTCCTCAGAATAGATACGGCTTTTCTTATTGTGACCACTTGGGGGCACCTCACTATGGAATACTGGCATCTTGCTCTGCTAGAACAGAAGCTGATAATGCACAGCGACGCAGAGGATGAGGCTAAGGAGGTGCCTTAGGGAAATGACAACAAGATATGGGGCCCCTGGTCTCTAGCCCATCAGCAGCAGTGTGACAGCAAAGGGAGAGGATTTGGGTATGAAAGTAGGCAAAATTGAGCTGAATCCTGTATCACCTCCAAGGCCATAAAAGGAAAGACGGCAAATAGACCGCAGCCAAACCCAGAATAAAGGCCTATAAACGTCGTGAGTCCTTAGGGGTAAAGTGCTGGAGTTCTAGGGAGTGGGGAGCAAGAGGAATGGGCCAGGCCATGGACAGGCAGTGCAATCTATGGACGGCTTTGTTTGGGCTGGGGATCAGGTCACTTGATGTGGGTTCTGGAAAGATGGGTGGTGACTTGGTGGAGCTCACCTCAGAGGGGAGGAGAGCTGAGGCAGAAGCACAGAAGTCTTGAGACTCCAAAAGGGGAAAGAGTAGACTGGGACGATGGAGGAGAAGGTTCTAAGGAAGGACCCTGTGGACTTAGTGGCAAGTTAGATGTGGGGAGTGAAGGAAGAGCATAGGATGACTCTTGGGGACACCTTTGTGGCACTGACACCTTTGTGAGGCAGGAGGAGGAGCTGGGTGGAAAGGGGTGGAGGGCACATGGTTGAGCTCAGTCTGGACAGCTCCCTGTGACATCTGCAGGCCTTCACTGGGGAAACCCCAGAACCATGGGTAAACTCTTGCAGTGTAGTCACCAGTATGAGGTCACTAATGAATATTAATTGCATGAATGCCTTCTCTCATGCCTTGGGTTTTACATTTGTACCATGAGAAAAAAACCATCTCAGCTGGGTGTGGTAGCATAGGCCTGTAATCCCAGCACTTGAGAGGCTGAGGCAGGAGGATGGTTGCAAGTTTGAGACCAGCCTGGGCTACAAAGTGAGCTCCAGGCCAGCCTGAACTGCATAGTGAGACCCTATTACAGGGTGTAATTACGCAGTTCAGGCTGGCCTGGAGCTTACTTTGTAGCCCAGGCTGGTCTCGAACTCACAACAATCCTGCCTCAGCCTCCCAAGTGCTGGGATTACAGGCATGTGCCACCATGCCCGGCCCTCGACCCTGTTTCAAAAAGACAAAAAACAAAACAACAAAAAAAATCTCAATAGAATTGTGCAAGTAATAGCATACATCATGCAAATTCTTTGGTGCTGGGCCAGTTCCTAGAAAATGTTCACTGCAAATTACCTGTAGGTAGTAACTGCTCACTGAATGCACACCCAGACCAAGGGGAGTGATTTCTTTTGTTTGTTTTTTCCTAATCTTTTTAAAAATTTCACTGATACGTTTTAGACATACGTAATGATAACCCTCGTCACAGGGAATTTGTACCTGTGTGTGGCAGATCTTGCTTTTTTCCTCATTCCCCTCCCCTGCAGCTCCTCTTCCCCTCCTTGTTCACAAAAGTTTTGTTGCCATTTTTCCTTTTCTCATTTTTTCTTTCACCCTTTTCCCCTTCTCCCTCCCCCTCCTTCATTCCCCTTCTCATTTGAACATTTTCTTCCCATTTCCCAATATCTATTACACATTTTGGTCCTTATTTACACTTTTGGTTTCTCGCACCAGAGAAACAATGTGGTATTTAAACTTATGTGTCTGATCTATTTCACTTAAGAGTATGGTCTCAGGATGTATCCATTCAGCTAAAAATGTCTCAGGCTTATCCTTCTTTGTGTCAGAGTAGTATTTCATTGTATAAAAAATCTGTATCTTCTTTATCCATCTCTTGGTTGATAGGCATTTGGGCTGTTTCCAAGATTCACCGATTATGAACTGTGCTGCTATAAACACAAGGTGTGCATATGTTGCTGTTGTTTGATCCTTTTAATTCTTTCAGGGCGATACCAAGAAGAGGAATAACTGGGTTGAATAGAACCTCTAGTCCTAGCTTTTTAAGGAATCTCCACACTGATTTCCATAGTGGTTGTACCAGTCCACACTCCCCGAGCAGTGGAGAAGGCTCCTTTTCCCCACAGCCCCTCCAGCATTTGTTATTGGTTGATTTGTTGATGTCATTCTTTCTGAGGTAAGATGGAATCTCAGCATTGGCTTTTTTTTTTTTTTGTATCAGAAATTGAACTCAGGACCTCATATTTGCAGGCAGGTACTGCACCACTGAGCTGTATTCCCCACCCTTGCTTTGTTTTTTTGAGGCAGGGTCTCACTATGTACTTCAGCCTGGCCTTGAACTTGCTTATGTAGCCTAGGCTGGCCTCAAACTCCCAGGGATCTGCCTCAGCCTCCCAAATGCTGGGATTACAGGCTTGTGCCACCATGCTCAGCTCTGCATTGATTTAATTTGCATCTCTCCAATGATCAGTGATGTTGAATATTTTTTCAAATATTTATTTGCCATTTCTACTTCATTTGAGAAGTATCTATGCATTTCAGAAGCCCATTTTTGGACTGGGTCTTTAAATTTGGGGGTGTCTGATTCTTTTTTTTTAGTTACTTATATATTCTACATAGTATTTGTGGGTTTTTGTTTTGTTTTGTTTTGGTGCCTGTTTGAGACGGTTTCACTATGCAATTCAGGCTGGCCTTGAGCTCATTTTGTAGCCCGAGCTGCCCTAAAACTCACAGTAATCCTCCTATCTCAGCCTTCTAAGAGGTGGGATTATAGGTATGCACCACCATATCCAGTTTATTTTTTAAATTTAAAATATTTTTTTTGTCTTTTTGAGACAAGTTCTCATTATGCAGTTCAGGCAGGCTTTGAACTCACTTTGTAGCCCAGGCTGGCTTTGAACTTGCAACAGTCCTCCTGTCTCAGCCTCCCAAGTGCTGGGTTTATAGGCATGCGCCACCACAGCCAGCCCACACCCAGTTTAGATAGCAGTTCTTTGAGGAACAGCTGGCAAAATTTTTTTTCACACTGCAGGTTGTCTGCTCATTCTTGGTAGTTTCTCTTGCTGTGCAAAACGCTCTTTAATAAGTTGAGATTCCAGTTGTTGACTCTGTGATAATTCGTGTATGACCAGGATTTTGTTCATCAAATCTTTGCCTACATCAATGTCTTCAAGAGTTCTTCCTATTCTATCTTCCAGCAGAGTTGTTCTGTTTCCATATTTATATCTTTGATCCATCTTCATTTTAGTTTAGTGCGTGATGAAGGGTCTAGTTTTAATCTTTGGCACGTGGAAAGCTAGTGTTTTCAGCACTATTTATGAAAGAGCTCTTTGGCTCCTTATTCAAAGATAAGGTGGCTGAGTGTGTTTGGAGTTATTTCTGCATCTTCTAATCTGTTCCACTGACCCTCAGTCTGTTTTGTTGCCAGTACAATGCTGTTTTATTATAGTAGGTGTATAGTACAATTTTGAGTCAGGGATTGTGATGGTTCCTGCCCTACCTTTGTTGCCCAGAACTGCTTTTGCTATTCTAAGTCTCTTCTGGTTCCAAATGAACTTTAGGATTGTTTTCTCTAATTCTGTGAGATAAGCTATTGGAATTTTGATTGAGATTCCATTAAATCTGTATGACAATTTTGGAAGTCTGGCCATTTTCACTATACTGGTTCTTCCCACCTAAGAGCAAGGATCTTTCCATTTTCTGATATTCTCTTCAATCTCCTTTTTCAGAGTACTGTAGTTTTCAATATAGAGGTGTTTTACATCCTTTGTTAGATTGATTCCTAGGTATTTCCTTTTGGGGCATGCTATTGTGAAAGGTGTTGTTTCCCTCATTTCTCTCAGTGGGTTTGTTATTTGTGTACAGAAAGGCTACTGATTTTTGAGTGTTGTTTTGTATCCAGCTATGCTACTGAATTTTTTTTTTTTTTGTCTTTTTTGAGATACTGCATCATTATACAGTTCAGGCCGGTCTTAAATTGACTTTGTAACCCAGGCTGGCCTTGAACTAACAGTGATCCTCCTGCCTCAGCCTCTCAAGTGCTGGAATTATAGGTGTGCACCATCATGCCTGGCTTGAATTTAGTTACTAAATCTAGAAGTATTCTGGTGGAGTTTGGGAGTCTTTGAAGAATATCATGTCATCTGCAAATAATATTTTAATGTCTTCCTTTCCTCTCCTTATTCCTTTAATTTCTTTCTCTCATCTAATTGCTCTAGCTGATGTTTCCAGAACTATATTGAATAAGAGTGGTTCCAGTGGACATCCTTTTCTTGTTCCTGACTTTAGAGTGAAAGCTTTCAGTTTTTGTCCTTTTAATATGATGCTGGCTGTTGGTTTGTTGTAGATGGCTTTTTAAAGTCTTGTTGAACCAGTCTGGGTTACAAAGTGAGCTCAAGGCCAGCCTGAACTGCATAGGGAGGCCCTGTCTCAAAAAGACAAAAAAAAAAGGTCTAGCTGAGTTCTGATATTTCTTTCTTGAGTTTTTGCCTAGGCGATCTATTTGTGATAGTGGAGTATTATTATTTTTTTTTATAGTGGAGTATTATTGTCCCCCATTAAAATGGTATTAGTGTTTGATTTTTCATGTGCAATAATAATATTTGTTTCATATAGTAGTGTGCATTGGTATTTGGTGAATATATACTTATTTTTATTTATTTATTTATTTATTTTGGTACCGGGAATCAAATTCAGGACCTTGTGTTTGCCAGGCAGGCACTTATGCCACTGAGCTATATCCCCAGTCCTGAATATATATTTATGATTGTTATCTCTTCCTCTTGGATTGTTCCCTTTACAAGGATGTACTGACCTTCTTGTCTCTCTTAATCAGTTTTGGCTTGAAATACACTTTGTCTGCTAATAGAACAGCTACTCCTGCTTTCTTCCAGGTTCCTGTCACATGGAGTATTGTTTTCCATCCTTTGACTTTCAGTCTGTCAATTTCTTTTCCTAATTAAATGTGTTTCTTGGGGCTGGGGATATAGCTCAGTGGAATAAGCGCCTGCCTAGCAAGCGCAGCGTCCTGAGTTTGATCCCCAGTACCGCAAAAAAAAAAAAAAATGTGTTTCTTTTTTTATTTTTTTGAGACAGGGTCTTACTATGCAGTTCAGGCTGGCCTTGAGCTCACTTTGTAGCCCAGACTGGTCTTGAACTCCCAATGATCCTCCTGCCTCAGTCTCCCAAGTGCTGGGATTACAGGTGTGCACCACCATGTCCAGTTTAAATGTATTTCTTATATGCAGCATATTGTTGGATCTTGCTTCTTGATCCATTCCACCATCTGTGTCCTTTGATTGGTGAATTGAGCCCACTAACACTGATGATTATAAGTGATATATATTGACATCCTTGTCACACTGTTTTCCTGTTGTTGGCTACCTTTTATCCCATCTGTTTAATTGCTCGCCTCTAAGGTAGATTCATTTTACTGGGATTCATGGAGTTGTAACCTTGTTAATTTAGAACATTTTGGTGTGCCTGTTTAGTCTCATGAATTTCTTCAGTTGTTCTTCATCATGGAACTATCTCATTTCTCCATCAATTTTGAAGGATAGTTTTGCAGGGTACATCGATCTGGGTTGAAGGTTGCTTTTTTTAAAAAAAAAAACCTTGAGATACTTTAACCTCTCTTTTACTTCAAGGTTTGTTTTGAGAAATCTGCTGTCATTTTCAGCAGATTTATAGGTGATTTTTTTCTTTTCTCTAACAACTTTTAATGTTCTGTTCTTCTGTTGAATTTCTGGAGTCTTGACTATCACATGCCTTGGTGTAGACTTTTTTTTTTATCATGGCTAAGTGGAGTTCTATATGCCTGACTTCTCTGTATGCCCAATTCCTTTTCTGTGCTTGGGAAGTTTTCTGCCATGACTTCCATGAACAGGTTGTTTATCTCATTTGCTCTATCTCCTGCTTTTTCATTTGCTCTGATTAATCCTATGTTAATCTTATTTGCATTATCTAGCAGGTGTTAGATTAATTTTTCATGGTCTCTTGTCATTTTTAAGAAATCTTTCCTCTCATGATTACTAACAGAAATCCTGTCTTCTATATCTGATATTCTGCCCTCACACTGGATCATCCTTCTGTATATACTTTCAGTGGAATTTTTAATCTCCACGATATCTGTTCAAATTTATTTCATGGATTCCATTTCTTTCCTTTTTTTTTTTCTTTTTTGGTACTGGGAATCAAACTCAGGACCTTGCTCTTGACAGGAAGGCACTGAGCTATCTCCCCAACCCCCTCTTTCCTATGTCGGATGTTCATGGTTTCCATAATTTTCCTAAACTCCCCTGTTTTTTAAATCTATATCTGCTCTAGAGTCACTAACTATGTGTTTTATGGGCACCATCTCTATAGTTATCTGAGGAATTATTTCTGATTTGATTTTTTCTTCATTTG
The DNA here is from genome assembly GCA_004027595.1 of Dinomys branickii. NCBI lineage: Eukaryota > Metazoa > Chordata > Mammalia > Rodentia > Dinomyidae > Dinomys > Dinomys branickii. The sequence continues at coordinate 9,248 of PVLD010021145.1, read as the reverse complement.
ATTCAAGCCTCATTCATTTACTTTGTTACTTCTGCTGTTACCACATCAGAGTCCAGGCGGGTGGCTTTCAGATTGTTTCACCTCATTGCCCCCTGGGTGCCTTGGGTGAGCTGGAGTCTAGTGTTGCATCTCACTTAAGTGTCTTCCCATTTTTTTTAGTTTAATTCCTGGGTTGATCCTTATAAATTGCTTATGGCAAGTAGCCTTATTGTTAGTATTTAGAATCATTAGCAAATGACTACTCAGAGGTATCTTCCAGGTTTAGCTGGCTTCTGAGATTTGAGTCTGTTGCGGGATCCTACCTTTTCACTTTATTGGGGAGGAGAAGTTGCTGCCTTTTTGGCCTAGCCCCTGGTTCTTTGGCACTGGCCTACTGAATTATTTATGACCCTTAGGCAGTCTCAGTCTTGGCATACCAGGAAGAACAACTGATTAGAATAATTATTTGGCTAAGGTAGTACAATCAGCAATAACAGTTGCATCAAACAACTCTAGAAAATGACAAACTGTGGTAACTATTAACTTACGACTTTTAACTGTATGAACTAGATTTGTCATTATATAATGACAATTATATAATGACATTATATAATGACAAAAATCTAAAACAAACCAAAAAATTGTATACAGTAAATATGCCCTCAGTATGATGATTTTACTTTCAGAGGAGAAAAATTAAAAGATGTTAAGAGGGAAGACAGAGAAGTAGAAGAAGAGGAAGAGATTAGGAACAGAGCTGGAGGACAACGGAAAATCACACAAACTTTGGGAAACTGGTGAAGAAGACAGGAGGGAAAGAGAGAAAGAAGAAATAAAAGCAGAACAGCACAACAGCAAAGACAGGATAGAGCTCAGTGGCACAGCATTTGCCTGGCAAGCGCAAGATCCTGAGTTTGATTCCCAGTACAAAAAAAACAAAACAAAACTAGAAACAGTGTTTACACTCATAAAAGCAAAGCCAAACAATCATAGAAAAAGAAAAGGAAAGAGAAGAAAATAAGGAAAAAGGTCTACTTCAAGGCATGTCTCTGCTGTCACTGGTAGGCAAAGTGAACAGAGTCCGGATCTGTACTGATTCAGCAAGCCAGCTGTAGATTTACTCTGGAGAAGTGGATAATCCCAGCAAGCCTGCACCTTTAGTTTTGCTGAAGTGCAGGCTGGTTCCTAGTGGTGAGGCTGGAGCTGGGTTTGTTCAGCCTGCAACACTGCTTGTGCCTCCTGCAGCCTTGAACTAGGATCTCTGCCAGTTTAAACTCAGTTCCTTGATCTCCTGCTAGCTTGAACCTGGCTCTGCCTCACCCTGACCCTAGGAGCCGCTAAATGGAGCCAGCCAGCCTGCAGCTGCTCTGAGTTCCAAGTCAGTTGGCCCCTCTCGAAGATGGCTAAGGGCCAATCACCATCTCCTGGGGAATGTCTGCACCCAAATAACTCACCAGCCACAGCAGTCCTCTGTCCACTGCTCTGTTCTATTGATGTTTCTCTTTGGAGACCTCTGGTGTCACCAGCAGGCACTGTGCATCTGCAGGTCTGAGCCACCCCTCCCATGCAGTGAGTCAGAGCTCAGGGAGAAAGTGCTGCTTGCCACATCCTTCTTCTTCACTGAAGTCTTTCCTTTTGCTCTCCCCATGTGGTTCAGTTCTCACTTCAGATTTTGCTGGGCCCTGGGATCCCACTTTCCTCCTTTTTCTCTTCCTTACATTGATATTTTCCAGTGCTTGGACACCACATCTTGGAGAGGCTGTTTCTGTGCTGTTCACCACTCTGCCATCTTCCATATTTTTGAAACAATTGAATAAGTAATTTGGAAAACTATGTGAACTTCTCCCTATTTCATATGTATTTATGAAACCTTGAGATATTTAAGCTTGTGTACCTGACTTGTTTCACTTAACATTATGGTCTCAAGTTGTATCCATGTACTTACAAACACTTCAAGTTTATATTTAATTTTTCTTTTCTTTTTGTCTTTTTGAGACAGGGTCTCGCTATGCAGTTCAAGCTGGTCTTGAGCCTACTTTGTAGCCCAGGCTGCCCTCAAACTCACAACACTCCTCCTGCCTCAGCCTCTCTAATAATGGGATTACAGGTGTGCACCACCACACCTGGCTGAAATTTATATTTCTTTATAGCAGTGTAGTACTCTATTATAATATAAATACCATATTTTTCTTATCCATCTAACTGTTGATGAACTTAACACTGTTTTTAAGATCTATCTGTTATAAATTGTGCTGTTGTAAATATGGGTATGCATGTATTCCTGTAATATGATAATTTTAATAATTTAAATTTAATTTCTTTTCAGCAGATATAAAGAAGTGGGACAGTTGGGTCAAATGAAATTTCTATTTTTAGTATTTTTTAGTTGTTTTATTTTGAGACAGGATCTTGTCATGCAGTCCAGGCTGGCCTTGAACTCATAGCAGTTGTCCTGCGTCACCCTCCTGAGCGCTGGGATTACATGCGTGTGCCACCACACCCGGCTGTAGTTTTACTTTTCATTTACATTCCCACCAATGATAAAGAAGAGTTCCTTTTTTCCCCACATCCTTTCCAACATTTGTTATTATTAAATTTTTTGATGATAGCCTTTCTGGGGTAAGAAATGTAGTTTTAATTTTAATTTATCTAAAAGCCAGCAATGATGAGCATTTCTTGTGTATTTATTGACCATTTGTATTTGTTCTTCTCTTTTTTGGTACTTGTTCCTCTGAGAAGCATCTATTCATTTTAGTTGTCCATTCTCCGATTGAGTCTTTCATGGGGGGGGTCTGATTTTTTTGAGTTGTCATACATGTTCTAGTATTAGTCTTCTGTTTGAGGAATAGCTGGTAAATTTTTTTTCCCATTCTGTAGGTTGCCTCTTCACTCTATTGGTGGTTTCTTTTGCTTTTTAATTTGATATAATCCTATCTGTTGATTCTTGGTATCATTTCTTGTGCCACTGTTTTGTTCGGAAAGTCTTTGCCTATGCCTATGCTTATGCCATCAGTAGTTGTACCAATTTTAACTTTCAGTAGATTAAGTGTTCATATTTTAATATTTGGGGGGGGAGTGTTTTTTGAGACAAGGTCTTGCTGTGGAGTTCAGGCTGGCGTTGAGCTCACTTTGTAGCCCAGGCTGGTCTCAAATTCACAACCACCCTCCTGCCTCAGCCTCCCTAGTACTGGGATTACAGGATTGCACCACCATTCCCAGCTATTTTCCAGCACCACTTATTAAAGAGGACATGTTTCCTCCAGTCTATGTTTTTAAGCCCCTTGTGTCAAGCAGTTTTAGATTTCTAGAAAAACTGAGAAAACAGTACAGAGGTTTCCCACATACCTCACGTAGTTCCCCTTAGTATCTTGCATTTGTATGATAACTTTGTTAAAATGAATGAATGAATGAACATTGATTGATACATTATTATTTGCCATAGTCCATACTTTACTCAGATTTCCTTAATTTTTTCCCAATATCCTTTCCTAGCTCAGGATCCCATCCAGGATATGACCTTATATTTAGTTGTTCTGTCTGTTTAGGCTCCTCTTTTTATGTATGTATGTATGCATGTATGTAGGTATGTATTTGAGATAGGGTCTCCATATGTAATACATGCTGGCTTGAATTGATTATATAGCCTAGGCTGACCTTAAACTCACAGGGATCCTCCTGCCTGAGCCTCCCAAGTGCTGGGATTACAGGCATGTGCTACAAATCCTGGGTTTATGTTCTTGTTGACTATAGTTATGATTTCCTTGTTTTTGATGATTGCAACTTTTTTTTTGGTGATGCTGGGGATCAAACCTAAGGGTTCACATGATTTTGACAATTTTGAGTGTTGAGCAGGTATTTTGTAGGGTAGTCTCTGGTGGAATGTATCTGACTTTTTCATGCTCTGCTCTGAGTTACCTGTGGCTTGGGGGAGGCAGAGTACCATTATCATCACCTGACATCAGGGTTGCATATTATCAGCAGGACTTATCACTGCTGCGCTGGCCTTGAGCCCCTGACTGAGAGTGTTTCTCAAGCTTTTCCACTATAAAGTTATTTCTCCCCGCTGCAGACACCACACTCATTGGAAGGAAGCCACGATACAGCATGTACTTAAGGAGTGGGAGGTTTTGCTTCCTTGAGGGTGAAGCGGCAACGTGAATACTTTAGAATTTTACACAAGTATTTAGGAATTCATTTTAAGTTATTTTGTATTTGAACCATCAGTATTTATCTGTTTCACTGGGGATTGAATCTAATTCCTTGGCTTTGTTCATGTATTTTTTACAGTGGACGATAGAGAAGAGCAAATGGTTTCGGGATTTGGATTTGGATTCTAGATTGTACATTTTTTAAAACTGAGGTAACAGTTTTATTTAAATGTTAATATTCATCTAGGTATATGCAGAGTCATGGTTCAATCTCAGCACCAAGAAATAATAAAGTCAATATTCAGGGCTGAGGATATAGCTCAGTGGAATAAGCGCCTGCCTAGCAATATTCATAGTATGCCAGAAATCAGCCGGCTGGAGTGGTCCACACTCTGGGGTCCTGATGGGGTCACACTTCGCACCAGCACTGCCGGTGCCAGGAGCAGATCCCAGGCTTCTGCTCTTCCCACCACCATCCTCCTCATTCTTTCCCCGTTACCTCCTGCCTCACCCACAAGACCTGACCTCGAAGCACCTCCTCAACTGTAAACTCTGAGGGTAAAACTGGACCACCCCTGACAGTCTGCGGTGCCCTGAAGGACAAGCCCTGTCGCAGACAAATGGGCACAGTGCCTAGGGAGAGTGTTTCCTGGCACTGGCTCAGAGCTGGGCGCTGTCCTCTTTATCTGTCTGTAGTCTGAGGAGGTATTTCAAAAGATGCCTCACCCAGGAAGACTTCTCTGATTACTGCGAAACCAATAAAATCTAACCACTATCCCTCCTCCCGCCTGCAGCCCCAACAACCTTTTAAGATCACAAGGCCGGACACACTGTGAGTGCGTGGGGGGCACCGCTGAGCGCCTGCGAGCACACTCCACGCAGAGCCGCGTCCCCCTCCCCTGCGGGATCACGCCGGCCTCATACGGCCACCCACCCGGCTTCTCGCAGAAACTGGTTTCAAACTTTTAAAAAACGATGAGACTGTATTAAAAACAGCAGCAACAACACAGCAATACAATCTAAAATGTGCTAAAAGGCCAGTAACAAAAAGTATCTGGGGTTGTAGAGCAAGCGAATTCTCACGTGCTGCTGTAGGAACATAAACTGGTGCAACCACTAACAGCTGCCTAATGTCTGTGTTTACCTTATGACTCAGCAATTCTACATCTGGCTCTCCCTCTGGGTCCTTAATCCAGGAGAAGTGAAGGGGTATGTCCACACAAAGATTGATATATGAATATTCATAGCAGCAGCTTTTTTTTTTTTTGAGACAGAGTCTTGCTATGTAGTTATTGCTGGTCTTGAACTCACTATGTAGTCCAGGTTGGCCTTGAACTCACAGTGATCCTCCTAACTCAGCCTCCCAAGTTCTAGGATTACAAGTATGTGCCACCATGCTGTAGCAGCTTTATTTCTAACAGCCCCTACTAGAAATAACTCAGTCTATCAACAAGAGAATAAACAACTTGTAGCATACATCGGAATACTATTCAGCAATAAAAAAGAATGCCCTATACTTACACATAGTGAATAAAAGAAGCCGGACACAAGAAACTATCCACAATATGATTGTATATATTTAAAACTCTAAAGCAGGCAAAAACATAAGCTACAGTGACAGAAAGTTGACCTCTGCTGGCCTGGGCTCTGGTGTGGGGGTAAGGAATTATCTAGAAAGGACAATGGAAAAAACCTTTATATCTTGATTTTGGTGCTAGTAATTACATAGGTGGATACACTTGACAAAACTTGTTAAACTATGAACTTAAAATGGGTGCATTTTATTGTAGGTAAGTGATATCTCAGTAAAAATGATTGCACCACAAATTTTTTAAAAATTCTCTGGAGTTGGGAATATAGCTCAGTGGCAGAGCACTTGACTAACATGTGCCAGGGCCTGGGACCCACCCAGGACCAAAACTATAAACAAACACAAAAATCTCTGGTGTGAGCCTGTAATTCCAATTAGTCAGAAGGCTGAGACAAGAAGGTCTCAAGTTCAAGCACAGCCTGGGCAACTTAGCAAGGTCTTATCTCAAAACAAACCAATAAAAAGGACTGAATATATAGCTCAGTGGGAAGGTCATAGGTTCAATCTTCCATACCGAAAAGGAAAGGAAACAAAGAAAAGAAAAGAAAACTAAACTCTGGCTAAATGTCAGAATGTAAACCAGTGTTTATGAGACAAGAGAAGAAACAACCATAACCCACTGTGCAGCTCTTAACTCTTATGGGGCCTGAAGAGGCTGGTGTTGGAACCAGGAACCAGGGCTCAGATTCTGGATCTATTATCAAGACAGATTCTGGATCTATTAGCCATGAGGCTTTGAATAAGTCACTTACCTTCCACAGATACTCAGTTTCCCCATCCGCAAAATAAAAGAGAAAGGGCAGGAGAGAGAAAAATAAAAACAAATAATAATATGATGCAGACTTGTAATCCCACCACTCTTGAAGGCTGAGGCAGGAAGATCAAAAGTTCCAGACTAGCCAGGGCAACTTTGTAACTTAGCTTTCTTCACGATTGCCCACCCTGCTTCCTCCAGGGTGTTGTTCTTTCTTTATCTTTCTTTCTTTCTTGCTTGCTTGCTTGTTTGCTTTTTTTTTTTTTTTTTTTTGTCCTTTTGAGACAGGGTGTCACTGTGCAGTTCAGGGTGGTCTTGAACTCACTTTGTAGCCCAGGCTGGCCTTGAACTTGCAGCAGTCCTCCTGTCTCAGCCTCCTGAGTGCCGGTGTTACAGGCTTGTACCACCACGCCCGGCCAGAGTGTACTCTTTTCTTGCTTTTTCCTCTTTTCCTCAGCTCAAGCTCTTAGTACAGAGCCAGTTTCCCCTTTATTCTTTACTTTTTCTTCTGCAAATAAACTTTGTAAAAAACGAATGAATTTTTAAGACATTGAAAAGAGCTGGTTATGTAGCTCAGGGTGGAGTGGCCTGGGTTCAATCCCAGGTACCAAAAAAAAAAGTGAAGGAGAACAGCAACACCCGCATATTAGGCTGATGCCTTGAATAAAGGCTGTTCTCTTTTGTCTGCCCTTCCTGGGTTACAGAAGACGGAATTCTAAAGCTAGCTTAACCTGACAGATTTGTAGTGTTCATTTTCCAACAGGGCCCTGACTTGATGGAGCGCACCTGCCCTGGCCCAAGGACAGACAGAGCAGTCTCTTCAAGAGGTTCCATTCTGAGCACAAATTCCCACAAAGCTATGAGGTGAGAACTAGTTCAGTCCCATTTTACAGAGAGGGAAACTGAGGCTGAGAGAAGACAACTGCTAGTAAGTGGCACAACTTGGATACTAGACCAGGTCCTTTGGGCCAGAGCCTGTGTACTTTTTGTCTTTTTGAGACAGGGTTTCGCTATGCAGTTCAAACTGGCCTTGAGCTTACTTTGTAGCCCAGGCTGATCTGGAACTCGAAACCATCCTCCTACCTCAGCCTCCTGAGTGCTGGGATTACAGGTGTGTATGTGCCACCATGCCAGGCTGCTTTGCTGACAAAGTTGTAATTTGAGATGAAAGAGGGGAAAGGAGTTCAATTTGGAAATACTGGCTTTATTTGGACTAATATGATTAATAGAATTGTTGTTTATTGGGTCCTCTCTTTTTTCAGTACTAAAAATTGAACCCAGGACTTTTGTATTGCATAATATTCCTAGTCTTTTTGTAATTTTGGGGGCCTTTTTGGTCTTTTTGAGACAAGGTCTCACTGTGCCATTCAGGGTGGTCTTGAACTCACTTTGTAACCCAGGCTGCTCTCAGACTCACAATGATCTTCCTGCCTCAGCCTCCTGAATGCTGGGATTACAGGCATGCGCCACCACACTCAGATTTTTTTTTTTTGTAATTTTCTTCAAAAATTTTTATTTACTTTTAATTTTTGACACAGGGTCTTGCTTTATAGCTCAGGCTGGACTTGAACTCAAGGTGATCCCCATGCCTCAGCCTCCTGCATGCTGGGATTATAGGTATGTGCCACTGTACCTGGCTCTCGGTCTTCTTTTGATGATTATCATAATCATAATCACCATCATCATCAAACAAAAATTCATTCTTTAGGGTTAACCCCAGAGACATGAATGGCCCTTAGTGGTAGCAGGTTTTAGCTTTAGTTGAAGAGGGACCTTGGGTGAGGGAAGCCTTTTTTTCTTTTTTAAGAAAGGTCTTTCTATGTAGCTCAGGCTGGTATCAAATTAGAGGTCCTCCTGCCTCAGCCTCCTTTTTTGTTAAGATCACAGACATGTGCTTCAATGCCCAAATATTGAGTAAAAAGCAATTGAGGATTGGGCTGGATCAGGGCTTAGCCATTTGGACAAATGCCTCTGGCTTTAGGCAGGGGGCTGCCCGCTCTGTGGCAAGCCATGCTCACCACTGCTTCACTCATTCTGCACCTGGTGAGATGCGTTTGGCTGGGGTTTAAGAGCTTAAGGCCTCCCTCATCCTGTAGTTACTTCACTCTAGAAGAAACCTGCACTGTGCATGCTGGAAACTAAATGTGCCCTCAAAATTAGTGAAACAGGAATGACCTGGGGGTGACTTAGGAAAATCAAGGGGACAGGTGAGCCCTGCTTTGTCCCTCGCTGTCTACCTGGCATCCCACAGCACCTGGCCCGCAGAGGAGCCCACCGCAAAGGAGCTCACCAAATAAATGGATGCGAGTGAGCCTTTCATAATCCTGCCATTTGGTGGGGGTAATCACTGCAGATATGCTGGTATACTTCCTCTTTCTCCAAATGCATGGTCAAGAACACTGTGTATTTAAATTTCGGAAAAGTGAAATGATCATTGTAGAAAAAGAAAATTCTGAGCAACATCACATTATTAACAGGTGCTGCTAGATGTGGTGGCGCACACCTGTAATCCCAGCGCTCGGGAGGCTGAGGCAGGAGGATCATTGTGAGTTTGAGACCAGCCTGGGCTAGAAAGTGAGCTCAAGGTCAGCCTGAACTGCATAGTGAGACCCTGTCTCGAAAAGACAAAAAAAAAAAAAAGAAAAACAATAAAAAATGTGCTTACTGCTCATTATAGATCAGGCAAAACAAGATTACTCACTGGTGGGAAATATCCCACATCTTAGTGTTTTGTGTGAAATGGGGTCTCACTTGGTCTCAGTATGAACCCCTGGGT
>PVLD010021144.1:0-32189 GCA_004027595.1 Dinomys branickii | reverse complement strand
AGTATTCAAGGAACTAATAAAAGGTCAGTGTGGGTGTGTAGCACCCAGAGTGAGGAGCGCACTACATGTTCAAAGTTTCTACAGAGTCCTAAAAGTATATTTAGAATCATGTTTATTTTATAAGATCATTTTTTTGTCTTTGGAAAGCTTTTCATTGAATGACATCTAGTGATATTATTATAGACTTGATATTTTATTGTATTTATCCAATATTATTAATAATAAACTTTGTTTCTAATGAGTCCTATATGTTTTCAGGTTTTTCTTTTGCTTGTTGATTATGGTTTCTATCTTTGCTTTGGAGAATTTTCCCAAGTGTCGCTTGTACCATGGCTGTCTGCGTATTTATGTGTGAGACAGTAAAATTGTATTTGAAAACTGCAAATATAGCACTGCTGAGAGATGGACTTTATTGCAGTAGAGAGTCACAGCACAGTACCAGTAGGTCACTTATCCAGTGATGGACAATATTCTAATCCTCCTCAATGGCCAGCATAGATTTGTGAAAACTACTGTTTGAGGGACACCAGAAATATAGACTTATTTATGTTTACCTATATTCTTGAAAGAACTGTGCTTTTCGTATAACTCAATCCAGTAAAATTGCATAATATAACATACCAAACATACTACAATGTAGTGTAGCAAAAATAATATAAATCAGTTTCTAAATATAGTTAATGGCTTTACCTTGAAAACCTGAATTTGAGTCCTGGCTCTCCTACCCATTGTGATTTTCTGCAAGTTGCTTATTCTCTGTGGCAGTTTCCTCTCTGTGAAATAAGGATAGTGATAGAATCTACCATATGGGATTGTTTTACATCATACAGTGTGTTAATATATTTAAGCACTTTGGAATAGTTCCTGATATACAGTGATCTATATCTAATGGTTAATCACTATTACTAACCACTGTATCAGTCCTAGACTATCCTAATATACTTATATTAATTTAAATATTATGGGAGAGGCATATGACTACTCTTTTTAGCCTTATCTGTTAAAACTTGGACTAGGGAATGAAAACTATGGGGAACTGAATTTTGGTCAAAATAAAGAAATGAAGATCTTTTGTAATATTGTCAGCAGCCAATGATGGAATAAACCACCTCAAAATTAAATGAGTTCCTTGTCTATGGAAATATTCAAGAGACAATCTGTCAATCTTTTCATGGCACTGTTAGAAGGAAGTTTCTAACAGAACGTCACACTGCACTGAATGAACGTCGCACTGCTTTATTCACATCTGCAATTTACAAGGCTGTAACCTTACAAAAAGACATAAATTAATATAAAATGTAGAGAAGGCAAACTCTATCCAGTTTGACTCTCATTTTTAGTTACTGTATAGTTTTAACTAGACAAAAATAAAAGGAGGTCTTGGGAAAACTGAGAGGATTTGTCAGACACAAGCATTGTGGGGAACTAAGTTTGAGTAGAGAGTAAATATTTTCCGTAGACTTAGTTACTTTGGTATTTCTAGGCAAAACTAGTTCATGAGGAAGAAAAGTAACTCAGACTTTTCTTACTCCGTGATATATAGTTCAATAAAATGAGCAGTCAAATTCATTAAAGTTGCTATTAGATATAATGCTATGAGTGGGTGGCCTATAGTTACAAAGAAGCTTGAGATGATTTAAACTTAAAACACATCTTTCTGGGCTTAATATAAGCAAATGCATTGGTTAATTTTCTGAAATTCAGAATCCCTGCTGAATCTTTTCAGCACTGTTACCCTATTTAAAGATACTTTATCTCAAATTTTATTTCTCTCAAGTTTCATTTTATTTTCAGTGTAGAGCTAGTAATAATGCTCACAGTGACAGTTCTGTGTATTTAAAGACCTGAACTAGTTGCTGAACTTGGATGCAAATGAACTCTCAGCACCCGTGATTGAGTGAGTCAGAAGCTTGAACAGCTTTTTTAGTAGAAAACTCTTACATTGATTCAAATCCATTTTTTTCTGTGTACCCACAGACATGTCATTACCATGACACAGAACAATAATATCCTGACAGAAGTCCTGTCACCTCGATGAGGAACAAAGTTATAGGGTAGAAATTAAGAACATAGCTTAAGTCTTGACTGTGCAATGCTGGGTGTGTGCTTAAACTTGTTGAGAGCCTCAGTATTCTCCATAATGTGGGAATGCAAATACTACATCAAGATTGATACAAGGATGAAGACAAATGCTGCACACAATATCATTTTCATGTACCCTAGCATACAGCAGTTTTTAAGTATTGAAGTTAAGAGTATTGTGGGATGGAGTTCTTTTGATATCTAGAGAGGGCACAATGGATACAGTCACTGTGGATAAAAGAAAACAGAAATCATCTCTTTGACTGACAGAATTACTCTGACTCTTCAAGTGTAAAAACCTTATCACAAAGCATTCTTACTTCTTTCCCTCCAGCTCCCAAAATTTTTGTATCTCCCCCAGGCTTCTGGAGATAAGGAGCCTTTCAGTATGCACACACCTAGCTTTACTGGTCTCTTGCATTTACTATGACTTCTGTTGCTTATTCCAGGAACTGGATTGGACTATCTCCCAGGTATTCCAGCTTGTGCCTGTCTGACTTCTTTTGTCACTCCCCACATGTTTCTCTATTCCATAGTCTCTAGCTCTTGAAAAATTTGTGGTCCAGAGCACTGGGCCATAGATTAAAGAGTGATGGGCTAGGATAGCATGGCCACTTACTACATACTCTAGACACTAATACTTGAACATTGTCATTTAAATGCGACTATATGGAAGTATACATTTCCCTATCTTTGAAAATAGGTTCATCACCTTCCATCAGGGCTGAATTAATCTTGATAGCTGTCTGTCAGTATATTCACTGTACACAGTGGACGAAAAGTCATTTACAATAAGATCAATTGCATAACATCAAGGGAATGGTAAATTACGTTGCATCCATATGATAAACCATCATGCAGCTATTAAGACAATGCTTATAAAGAATTTTTAATGACATGGAAAAATGCTAATGTCACAGTGCCTAGTGAATAAAAATAGGTTACAATAATATACCATACAATCCAATGTAAAACAACTAAGAAAAATGATATATATCCACAAATATATGACAGCATAATTTATGATGTGATGAGCACATATATAAAACACAAAACGTATTTACTTAAACACACATATGTGTCTATACATGTATGTAAAAAATTCCCTGGAAGTAAATATAATGTTAATGCTGATTATTTATAGCTAAAGGGACTATAGGTAATGTCCTTTCGTTAGTATTTTACTCTTACTCATTTGACATTCCTCACTCTGCAAACAGTATGTATTTTATAATCACTAGTAAAGAAGCATTCTTTATTCCAAGTAATTATCATAACTTAAGTTGTGTTTGAGCTGTGAAATCAATTAGTCATCAACATAGTTGATATGTGCATCTCTCCTTTCAGTGCTGAGTCAACAGATTTTCCCAGAGTACCAAGGCCAAGTGGAGGAGTTTGATCCCACAAGCTTTAATTTAAAAGTATCTTAAGTTTTCACAGAACGGTGTGGATACAGACCATTTGTGGTGTGACCCATTTCCTATCTTATGTAAGGGGGGATGTGGCAGGCCAGATGATGACCTCATCCAGATAGTGATATCTGGATCTTTAGAACCTGCGAAATCTGGATCCTTAGAACCTGCGAACGCCACATTATGTGGGAAAATGATCTTGTAAATATGATAACTTGAGTATCTTGAGATGGAATTTTCAATGCAATCACATGTTTTAAGTGAGAGATAGATGACTTTTTAATACCGAGACAAGAAGATGATCCAATGGGACCATGAAGGCATGGGAGTGATATGGCCATAAGGCGAAGTAATGATTGCAACCACCAGAAACTAGGTCAGTATGTTCTATAGTTTCCCCATCCCTTGGACAAAATACCTGACACCCACAGACTAAAGAAAGAGATGTTTATTTAGTTAAAAGTTTGTGGTGGTTACAAACAGTGGTTGGCTCTTTCCAAGGCAGGAATGACACTTTGCAAGGGCATAGAGGAGTAAAGCTGCTCAACCCATGACAGCAAGAGGCAGAGAAGAAAGAAAAGAGAAAGGGATAAGAATACACCCTTCCAGGTCACTCCCGCAGTGACCCACTTCCAACCAGGTTCCCCCTCCTCACAACACACTGAACTACTGAGCTCATCAATGGATGAATCCACTGAGCATAGCACCCCGGTGGTCCAAGCACCTTCCACACACATAAGGCCTTCAGGGGACAATTTAGATCTATATGACAACAATGAAGCAAGGAAAGAGTTCTCTACTAGAGCCTGTGGAAAGATCAGGGTCAGAGGACACCTTGAGTTTTGCACCAATGGTGAGAAAATAAAGCATTGTAGTTTTAGCCCTCAGGTGTAAGTTTTCATTGCATCCAGAGTTACATTGTAATGCATGAAACCTGCCGCCTAGCTTTGAAGAGTTCCTGGAATAAATAGGGGGTTGGGTGAGGGATTAAAAGAAACAATTATAAATGTTAAAATTGGCAAACTCTCTGTGATGGCTGGGAAAGTATTCCTAAAATGGCACCAGAGCTGGGTCTTTGAGGATTAACACACAGGTACAAGGACTTGACCACCAATTTCAGGGGATATAGAATAATAATTAGACCTGGGAGGGAAATAATTTGTGGTTTCATTTCTGTGGGAGGAGCACAGTGCTTAATTTGTGGAAGGAGTCTGTAGAGCATAGAGGGGAGGCTGCTAAACTGAAAATCAAGACATGAGTGTTTTATGATTGCTCCCCCATAACTAGCTTTGTGGTTTAGGAGCAAGTGACCAAATTATCTGCTCCTCAATTTCCATATATATAAATTACAAAATTGGTAATAGGTTCCTAAAGCTCCCCTGCCATTTTGAATTTCCTTAAATCTGGTCTGATGTCATTGGTAGAGAGAAGATTGTGAACCAGTATGTATGGGCTAGTCAATTTCAAATATTTATAATACCGAGGAAAGCGTGTAGAAACACTTAAATTATAAAACTGGAAATAAAATGTAGAGTGTGTTGTGATAAGAATATATTTATGTGAATTGGATTCTATGTAAATATTTTGCACATAGCAGACATTCAAAAGGCATACAGTTGTTTATTGTATAATATCATGGTTAGAAAATATTTTTCTTCATAAAATATTTATGGTGAAACGAAGTAGACTCCTGAGATAAGTTTAGAAATTGAATTGTAGATGAATTGGGACCCAAGTGGGGAAAGATGAATTCAAACAAAAAAGGATGAAAAATGTTTTTGAGTATCCAATTTATGTCACAGTGATGACATAACATATAAAGGTTGGAAATCAACCAATCAACCCAGCTGCCAAAAACACAACTTCTTTTGATTCTTCACTGATACCCCAATAATGATAAAACTGTCCCTTGGGGTAAAAAGTGAAATGAACTTTTGCTCATGAGCTTCTTTCTCATTCTTCATAATATTTTGTGTATGCTGATCCTATGGTTCTTGCATTTTCTTCCTTGTGTAGTTTGTCATGCACGCTCAACTAAGGTCAATAAGAGGGAGACTCAGATCTTATTCATTACTGTCCACTCCATTTTTCATTGGTTTTCTCTTCTGGAAATCCTCCTTCTTTTTGCTCTGTAGAAGTCTTGTATAACTTTTCACACTTACTTCATTTATTAGGCCTTTAGTGTTTTATTGACTTTCGTTTCCCGACACTGCAAGAATTATTTACCACTGTGTTAGTCAAGCTTCCCATCGCTGTGATGACTTGTCTAATACCTGCAATTTATAGGAGAAGAAGCATATTTTTGGCTCCTAGGTTCAGAGGTGGCAGTCCATGGTCAGCTGGCTCTAAGGCACAAACTTATGGAAGCAGTGTGTGGTGAGGCAAAGCTGCTCACTGCATGGTAACCAGGAAGCCAAACAGAGGTGAAGAGTGACAGAGGGAAAAGGGCAAGCGAGCAGATGCAATCTCTCACACCACGCCTCCGTGACCGGCCCAGACTTACCCAGAAGTGTGCTTCACCAGTCTCTCTGGCCATTCGTGTTGACAATCAAGATTAACAGTCATGGCAACCTCAGCTCACCCATAATATTGTGTTCTTTCTATTACTGATCCTAAAATTTTTGTGTAAATTCAGTACTGGACTTCTCTTTAACACAAGTGTTATTCTTCTTTTCTCGCAAGTCAAATTCTGACAATAAGAAATCATGAAATCATGGTATGGGTTCTGAAAGCATGTACTCTTTGGAGATATGCAAAGAAATCATAATTGATATAATTTATGAATGGATACTCAAGTCTGTGAATCATGTCAGTCTCTTGGGGGCATTATGCAGTGTCTGTCTGACAATTATTCCATTTTATATTCTTCTGATGAGCTGCAAAGAAGTTTCCACACCCAGGACTAAACTGCTGGAGTTGACGGTCTTTCTCCTCTCATCGTTACTTCATAGTCTCATAATTATACCAGGAAACATAAAGAGAAATATTTCACAAACATATAGAGTATTTCCAATTCATGTTCACTTATCTTTTAGAAATACTCATGTTTAGGAAAGTTTTAGAGTTCTTTATGTATCATTTATTTCACAGAGTATCTACAAGTGTTGGGTATTAATAAAACAAGGACTAAACAGTTTCAATGCAATTGGGGTTAAACTAGTTCTCCCAGAGATATTTTTGTCAAGCAGATTTTGGAGATGATGTATCTACATAGGCGAATACCAAATAAAAATGAAGGTCTCGTGAAAACTTCAGTAACCTTCCAGGCTCACTTTTCACTCATGGGAGGAGACTTTTGATCATTCCTCTTCGCATTTCCAGATCCTTACCTCATCTCCATAAAGCCTATGTCCATGTTTCCTATAATCTATCTTTTATTTTGTGGTTTAAATTACTTACACATTGGGTTTTTTTATATAAGAGAAATCATGCAATATTTAACCTTTTGTGTGTGATTTATTCACTTTAATGTAGTATTAATCTTTCAGATTTGTTGCACCTTCCTTAATTTGTCACTTGAGGTGCGAGCCTCTTTCCTGTTCCCTTATCACTTTTTTGTTTGTTTGTTTGTTTGGCTTGTAGCACAAGCTCATTATGTAGTATGCTGCTTTTGTTTTAGCCTGGACCTTCCAAGCTAGTAAAATTCATCCATCACGACTGATGACACCCCTGCATGGTTTATCAAACTCAGTCTTTGCAAATGTATCACTTAGGAGCAACTCCTGATGAACCGTGTCTTGTTAGTGGCCTTTTGATGCCCTTTAACTACCAAGATACTGCAACAGTCCCTACTGTCAAATGGCTTAAAGGACCAGTGCTTCTTTCAGCAGAAAGTGGGCACCAGAAGACTGGTACATTTGTGATATGTTCTGTAATTCTATGTGGGGAAAAAGATTTACTGTAAGAAAGCAAACTACTATTTTTGGTATAGTAATCCTTAAGACATTTGCTTTACATCAAAGTCTAATCCTTTATGATAAATTTAATACCTGTGCATATTGTACTTTTCTTTATTTAAATGTGTTCAGTGGTAACAGGAAGGAACTTTTATTAATCACTAAATTCTGTGACACATGATGCTCAGCCTTTTCAATGCTTTATACCTAGGTGCTCAGGAATGAAAAAAATATTATATATAGATCCTACGACTTTGGTCCAAATTCCTAGGTGGATTTTCCTATTGCCTTTAAAATCTATAGCTCAAATAGGTCAAGCTGCCATCCAGCTCTTGACTGTATTTATCAATCATCAGTGTCCTATGATTTTCTTACCCAGTTTATAACCTAACTCTAATAATGTTGGGAAATGTCATAGCAGATAATGTTGAATCTTCAAGAAGTTTTAAAATTTAAATCAGATGAAGATTTTAGTTTGTTCTTCTGGACTTTAAGAATAACAAGGAGTGCATATTTTTATATGCAGCATAAATGTCAGCAAAAAGATTGAGAAGCAAAGATGGTAGTGGTCTTCAGAAATCACATTATGCAATACCTTACCTTCACAGATGGAGAGACTGAGTGTATAATGCAGTGCTACTACTGCAACCCACTCTTCCTCTCCTTACATACATTTATGTGTGATACGTGGTTTTATATAATAAAAGAGTATGTACGTGTAACTGCATATTTTTCCATACTGAGCTACCTGCTTTTTGGAGGGTTCATTTTATCTGTATTCTCTATTAAAAATAAGTGCCTTCATGTGATATTTGTCTAAGTACTATATAAAATGATTTCAATGAAAAAGTTTTCTTAGAGCCATTTTATGTGCTTCTAAATTACTTTTAAAACCCTTTTCACTACTTTTTCTTTCATATGTAAATATATCTGCTAACATTTAGGATTATTTCAACTTTAGAGAAAATATGAGTTTTGGAGAAAAAGAACAAGATAGTCAGTGAACAAGCTTTGCAATTAGGCTTTGGGAAAAACAAAGACATTTGCGTTAAAAAGAGGGACCTTTTTATTTTTATTTTTAGCACAGTTCTATTTGGTATATGAGGTAGCCTGAAGATAGGAGTAAAGAAGTTAGAATTGTGTGGGATATCATTCCAGAATCTGTGGTCTTCTAGCCTGAATTTCCCTTAGTGAAGAGTTCACTTTGCAAAAATCTCTTGCTTTTGTCAGTGGCCTTGCAGGATATTTTTGGCCTTCATGGAGAATTTTTCGTTACTTAGGCTGTATAAAAAAGAATTAATTAAATATGACTTACTGACTATTTGAGGCCCTGGCGACACAATACTGCACATGATTTTTAAAAAGTTACATTCTTTTGAAATACAGAGTACTCCTCAGAATGGAAATGCAGCCATTGATCCTTGGTGAGACATTGGCTACAAAAGGTGATAAATCATTTCTTCTTATGTCAGCATCATGTGACTTTATGGTTTAGTATTTCTAGAGGAAAAGTGAAATACCAGGAGCCCATTTCTGCTAACAACCATTATAAAGTATGAGGAATTTCCAAAATACAATGCCAAAAATTTCATAGTCAAATTAGATTATGTAATTTGAGTCATGATACCCTCAAAGATATTCATTACGAGGTGTGGAGTAGAATTCAGATATTCATATTTAGGACAATCTCCTAAAGTCTATGTGGAAGAAAGGTTTATGGCCTGGGGATAAGAAAAAGTGTTTAAGGTTACTAGGTTAGATGCACTGAATTGTGTGCATGGCATTTTCTTGTGATCCTCCCCTTACAGTTATTAATAATTGCAGTTATTAGTAATTAGCAATTTTTCTATTTCTTGCTAAATCTGCCTGCAGGCTCAGAATACTTCTCAATAAAATGGTCCAGGAAGCTATCCATTTTTGCTTTAGTCTAGTATGAGAAATGAAAACTTTGTCATGCCTCCTTCAACCGGGTAAGAATCTTTGAATTAAAACATCATTTTTACTTAGGACATACCCTTTAGTCTCACGTCATATTGACAATTAAATGATAGTAAATGAGGCAATTAATTACCGATGTCTCATACAAGTATAGCCTAAAGGTACATGAAATCATTAGTATTGTCATGTGAAATTTTCCTTCATGGGCCACGGAAAATGCTTTGCTTTGTAAAATCCGTGGTAAAGAGATGTAACAAAAGCAGTAAAGTGATTTGATGTAGTTTCCCTCTGAACACACTTGAGATGTGAATTAGAGCATAATACACACATGCAGCCATCTTCTTGCTTCATGGCACTGGGTACATAGAAGTTTAGGTATGATACTCTATCTTTTGCCATTTAACATCTTTGTATTGGATTCTTTTGTTGGTGAGGGCTACTCCACCATATTGTTAACAACTTGTTTCTTAGTCTGCTCAGAATTTAGTTGCTAAGGGAGTGAAAATGTACATTATAAAATCCTGGAAACCTCACAAGATGAGGAACTACCAAAGGTTTTTGACTCACACAGAATGCATCTTGGAGAAGCCACCAAAAGGGATTGGGAGCCATAAACGTTGCTTAATAAGCTCCTCCTTTCTCTTATCAAAACTCTTAAAATAATTCTTTTTATGTATTTTAAGTACATAGCTTAAGTGTGTTGTGATGAGCTTAAGCAGCAGAGAATGGCTATACTTCTTAACATATTGTGTTTATAACAAAAATATTATGCTTTTAAACAGAATCCAGTAGAATATAAATACGCTTTATATAGGAGGTCAATATATAGTAAAGGAGGCCCATGGTCTGTGGCTGAAGGAGAGTTGTCTGGTAAATCCAGAAAATTGGCTCCTTGCACAAAGAAAAATAAAGCTGGTTTCCTATCCATGCCATACATAAAGAGACGTAAGATGAATTAGTGTCCTAAATTTGAGAGGTAACACCATAAACTTACCAGAAGAATATACGAAAGAGCATGTTTATTATTTAGAGTCACAGGAGTTCTTAAAATTCTCAAACCACAAAGCACAAATTAGAAACATGATAGGTTTTAGCTGAGTCAAAATTAAAAATCTCTACACAGAGAGTACCATGGACCAAATTAACAGAAAGGTGACAGAATGGCAGAAGATACTTTGAGTGTCCAAAGTAAAGATGAACATAAATTATTCAAGGAACTCTTCCAGGCCCATGAGAATAAAAGAGCCATAATCCCAATTGAAAGATCAGCAAAGACATGAACTGCCACTGTGCAGAAGTGGCAACACACAAACCTAGCAAGATTGTGAAGAGGGAACCTTATCAATCAGTAATCAGAGAAATGCAAATAAAAGTAAGATATTTTTAATCTCTTACAGCGACAAAATTTACAGAACTTGATCATGCCAAGTGTTGTGGGGCTGTGCAGAGAAGGGATTCTTCATTTTCTTGTGCACTCATTTTAGAAATCCAAATACTGGCCTTTGGTCAAAGGACAAAAATCATTCTCACATCCCTGGACCCAACAGTTTAGCCACGTATCTGAAAGCGATCTACAGAAAGGTCCACAAATTGGCATAGGAAAAGATATTTATTACAACTGTTACTGTATTGTTTTGCCATAAGGGGAATTGGGGCACATTTGTTTGTGTTACTAGGCGAAGGTAATGTGAAAATATAAAGGTGAATACGGTAATCATATATAATAGAGGAAGTCTTCAGATAACAAAATATAAAGTGAAAAAAGTAAGAAACAATGTTCCTAACTGAATAGTCTTCACAGAAATTAAAAGTACACAGATACTCAAGGGCATGTTGGTGGACCCTTGGAATCCTAGCACTGAGACGAGGAGTGAGGCTTGGTGCTGAGGCATGAGGCTGAGGCATGAGGAAGCCTAAGAGATTACTGAGTGCCTCAATAAAACGAAAAGTACACAGACACAAAAACAGAGTGTACAAGAACACACATGAATAATGTGATGCATGTTAAACCTTTACAAGAGTTACCTTTGGTGGGAGGATCATGTGAATGCAATTTGGGGGCACAAGACAATAATTAAAAAGAAAAAAGGGAAAAAAGACCTAATTAGATATTTTCCAAAAGAAGATGGAAGATGTACAAATGGCTGCCACTTATTTTTAAATGTGATCAATCTCACTAACGTTCAAGGAAATGCAAATAAAAAGACAATGACAGGTCGTCTCATACAAGTGTAGGCTGTCTTACTATGAAAAAGGGTGAGAGATAAAAGCTATTAATGCAGCTATAGAGAACAATCTCATACATGATTGAGAAGAATGTAATTTGGTAAAGCTATTATAGTAAACAGAGTGGAAATTTCTTAAAATATTAAAAATAGAATGATTTCATTATCCAACCGTACTGCTCCTATGTATTTGTATAAAGGAATTGAAATCAGGGTCCTGATATAACAG
Source organism: Dinomys branickii (assembly GCA_004027595.1). Taxonomy (NCBI): domain Eukaryota; kingdom Metazoa; phylum Chordata; class Mammalia; order Rodentia; family Dinomyidae; genus Dinomys; species Dinomys branickii. Next base: position 20,407 of record PVLD010021144.1, on the reverse strand, counting down.
CTGCCCTCCCTTTTCATTTCAACATTATTTACAATATCTGTAATATACAAACAACTTAAATACCCATTGTTGAATGAATGGGTAAGTAGAATGTGGCGCACGTGCACCATGGAATGCCATTCAACCTTAAAAATAGAGAAATCTTGCAATTTCCAATGCTGTGCAAGAACCTAGAAAATATGATTCTAAGTAAATCAAGGCAAAGAAACACAAATACTGCTCAATCTTATGTAACGGGGCATACAACTAAAGGAGGAATACATGGAAACAGTAGGATGATGGGTGGCTGGGGCAGAAATGGGGGCATGATGTAGACACAGTTGAAATGGTACAAGCTTGCAATCACATAGGATGAATGAGAATAAATTTCAAAAGTAGAGCAGGAAGACTGTAGTTAATAGTACTGTTCTGTGTATCATGCAATTTGCTGATAAATTGAGTTTTAGGGACTTTCAGCATGTACACACAAAAGATAACTTCAGCAGGTGATTGCTATGTACATTTGCTTGACTGTAGTAATCATCTCACTATATGTATATATTTCAAAGCGTCAGGTTGTGGACCTCAAATAGCAAAAGTGAAATTAATTTTGAAGAAAAATGTATGCATGCATGAGATGAACTTTACAAAGACCCACAATCACAATGTGCTGTGAAATAAAATGTGGGGTTAATACAACACTTTCCATTTCAGAGTCTTCAAAGTGGGAGGGGGTAAAAGGCTGTGAGGAATTCTGGGCTTGAGTATTACCAGTGTGTCTTCTTTCCATTGTGTTGCTATAGTGGCCTGTGCTGCTATGTCAACGAGTAGGAGAGGGACAAGTTATTTTCTCACCTCCGACTAGTGAGTTGGATCTTTTAAAATAAAGTTATGGAGGATACCAATTAATTTGGATCAAACTATAATCCTGATGCTGCCAGCAGTCCTCAGAGCTTTAATTACTTTGGTTAGAAAACATGGCAGATTGAAAAGAGACTGGTCTTTAGAAATAGATCCACCTAGATTTGAGCACAGCTGTATCATTTATACAAGTGTAGCTTTAGGGAAGGCACTTAACCTCTCTGCATTTCATTTTCTCCTCTGTGAAGTGGGGGTAATGATACCTCTCCTGTTGAATTGTGAGGAACAATGATGACATACAGTGTTTGGCCACCATTGACTTAAAACTGATGTTGTTGCTGTTGCTGCCACTAGTGTTAGTATAGCTCATGCTACAAGCCCCAGAAATGTGTCGGCAGTAGATAAGGCCTCCTTTATTGCAAGCATTATTTAGCTTAATCAGAAAGAAAAGCATCAGCAAATAAAATATTTGAAGCCAACAATATAGAAATGCTACTTAATTGGAAACAACATGCTTATCTACTATGGCCTAAGCATAGTGCCAGGTACTAGGTATGACAGTAAAAGGAAGAAGGAAGAAACAGGAAAGAATGACAGACAGTGTTTACCTTTGCCTCAGTTTAGGATAACTGACAGTTACACGAGGCAGGAGCTGTAATGCAGACATCTCTCTCTGTGTGTAAATAACCATGGATCCTCTTTCTTTTGATACTTTGAAATAAGTGGTAGCAAGGCTGCTGTAGACAATGAACGCATTCTTCAAACACATACCTGCATTAAGCACTGAGGTGGATTCAGTGGAGAAACAGGATAGAGACTAGCAGTTCAGCAGAAACAGACAGGAAGTGTCTTGTTCAGAAGCCGTGCTTGGGGATTTAGGCACCATATTTTGTACTAACTGAAGAAACATACATATAATTAAATGTTTTACCGTGACATTGCTGCATTTGGAGAACACTGAAGAATATTTTATATGGCAAATCAGAGAGGAAATGCTCATATTTACAATTATTTGTAGCAACTAGAATCCTGTCTGCTTAGTATTGAAAATGTGAATTTGGTTTACTCAGTTGATTTGCATTTCTATCTGTCTTTCTTCTCTCTCTCTCTCTCTCTCTCTCTCTCTCTCTCTCTCTCTCTCTCTCTCTCTCTCTGTCTCACACACACACACACACACGCACACACACACACACACACGCACTTTTATTTTTATATGACTCTTTCCCTCTGAAAATCATGTATGTTTTTAAAAAGCTTCTGAAAATTAATATCATGGCTCATAAAAATAACCAATTATAATTTACAAAATTCATATCTGTTCATTATTTCATTTGAATCTCAAAATCATCCTTTAGCAAGCAGCCTCATTTTCTGTGGACGTAACATACATCAAAATTTGGATTTGTGACAAACTACTTATGAGGCTATTTGTACTTTTACATAATGACTTTTATTTTATTTTTATTTTTATTTTTATTTTTGCGGTACTGGGGATCAAACTCAGGACCCTGCGCTTGCTAGGCAAGCGCTTATTCCACTGAGCTATATCCCCAGCCCCCATAATGACTATTTTAAAAAGAATATAAGACAATAAAAAGTAACAACAACATAGACAAAAACAAAACGAAGCACAAACAATAAAGATGATACAGGGTTTCAAAACAAAATGATGGGAATTAACAGTGTTTGTTATATTACATATTGTTATCCTCAGTGAAGTTGCTCAGTTTACCAGAGATAAGAATGCAACATTGATCAAACAATTAAAGAGAATAAAAAATAATCTAAAAACATTAAAAATGATACAGAACATCACAAAAATTGAACAATGGTTATTATACTGCACATTGTTGTCTTCAAATTAGTTGTTCAGATTACCAGATATAAGCATGCAAAACTGGTCAAAAAATGTTTAAAGAAATTAATCATTAACTGTTCCTTTCAATAAACTATTCGACATCAGCAGTACAATTATCTCAGCTATGCTTCTATATACATATCTAGCTATCATCTATCTATCTAATCTGTCTATATTTTCCCTTCCTTCTTTCTTTCATTTTCTCCTTTCCCTCATCCCAGTTATTCCTTCTTTTGAGCAATTTCTAGCATTAGAAGTCCCACTTAACACAGCTATTCCCCTTGTGGGTATTTTCCCAGAAAAATTAAAAATCATCATATCACAACAATATATGTACCCATGTTTGTAGCAGCACAATTTGTCATAGCTAAATCTTAGAAATAACTCAAATGCCCATCAACTGAGGAAAAGATGAAAGAGATGTGGTTTTATATACAATGGAGTATTTCTCAGCTATAAAAGGAGATACACTTGAGGCTTTTATAGGTAAATGGATGCAACTAAAGACCATAGAATAAGTGAAAGAGATCAGATCCAAATGTGTAAACATCATATTGTTTCCCTAGTGTAAGTACCTTCAAGAGGATATAAAACCCAAAATATACAATTGATATTATGAAAGGGAAAGAAATTGCTGCATAATGACTTTTAAGAAGGGATGATAAGTATCCTATATTTTTGCTTATGTATATTCATTCAATTATTAATGTAAAAACAGGTTCAGTAGATTATTGCAAATTAAGCCAACTATTAAAGTTGAAATTTCTTTTTCCCTTTTCCCTTTGATTCTTTCTGCTTTAATTATTAGCACCTATTAACTACAACTGAATGTGATTCACTGTGATATTTCTATGCATACATATACCATACACTGATTGTGCCCCCCACCCGTCTTCTCCATGGTAATTCTGCTGTTATTTTCAGGTTATCTTTTTAATTAGTTTCTACATATGAGATAGAATATATATATTTGTGTCTGACTTATTTTGCATAACATGATGCCTTCCAGTTCCATTCATTTTTTGAAAATTCTTGCAAAAGACTGAATTCTCCCTTATGGCTGAGGAATACACTATTGTTTTATACACCACATGTTTTTTATCCATTGATTGGTTAATGGGCACCTAGGTTGATTCCATATTTTATCTATTTTGAACATGTCACATTAAACATGAATATTCATGTATCTCTTTTATGCTCACTTCATTTCTTTTGACTATTGAGATAGTTTTTCTTGACTGTCAACTTTATGGCTCTCAGAGTTACGTCAGATGTTAGTAAAGTATATGTCTGGGTGTTGTGTGGTGGGTCATGAGGGCATGAACTTGGGGACTGTATCCAGTCCCTGGCTTCTTTCTGTCTGGTGTTTTGACTTTGTTCTCTGTTTCCTGCATGCTATGGTGTGAGGGACTTTCCTATTCCATGTCCTTTCCTTCCACCATGAGGTTCTGCCTTGGATCCACCTGAGTATAGACTGAGACTTCTGAACCCATGAGCAAAACCGAACCCCTTCCCCTTTAGATTGTTGATGGCAGGCATTTTGCCCAACAACTAAAAGGGAAATGATACATTACAGATATATGCTCAATAGTGGGAAAGCTGGATCATAGGGTAGCTCTATTTTTAGGTTTTTAAAGAAATTCCACAATGATTTGTACAATGATCACAACAATTTATAACCCACCCACCAGTATATAAGAGTTGCTTTTTCTCTACATTCTTGGTAGAATTTGATATTTTTTTAATTCTTAATGAGTCATTCTACCTGGGATGAGTTGATATTTCACTGTTGTTTTGATTTACATTCCCTGAATGCTAATGATATTGAGCATTTTTTCAATATTAATTGGATATTTATATTTCTTCTATGAGAAGTTTACTAAAATAGTATGTCTATATTTATATTCATTTCTTAGGGTATTTTCATGAATGCTTTTGAGTTCTTTATATATTCTGCATATTAAATGCATGTCAGATTAATTGATAACAAAAATGTCCTCTCATTCTGTAGGTTATCTCTTTATAGCATTGACTGTTTGCTGTGCAGAAGCTTATTAGGTTGATATAGTTCTATTTGCCAATTTTCCCTTTTGTTTCCTGTGATTTTGGAGTCTCATACAGAAAACTGTGGCCTGTGCCAATATCTTCAAGTGTTTCCCCTGTGTTTTCCTCTAGTGTTTTCAAAGTTTCAAATCTTATATAAGGCATTTGATCAATTATTAATTGGCTTTTATACTGAATGATCAAGCTTCAGTCTATTTCACAAGAATATCCAGTTTGCCAGCTCCATTTAATAAAGAGACTGTCCTTCCTCTAATGTATATTTTTAGCACCTTTGTTGAGAACCTGCTGGGTGTAGTTGGGTGAATTTATTTCTGGGTCTTCTATTTAGTTTCATTAATCTATGTGTCTTTTTATACTAGTGACATGTTATTTTGATTATTATGACTCTATAGTATGATGTGAAAGTAGGTATTTTGTGTCCCAGTGTTACTCATATTATTTGGGCTCTTCCAAGTCTTTTCTGTTTTCATATAAACTTCAGGAATTTTTATTTTGTTGGGGATTTCATTAAATCTGTAAATCATTTTGGTTACTATGGCCATTTTAACAATATTAATTCTTCTAATCCATCAACATGGGAAGTATGTCCACATTTTAGTGTCTTCAATTATATTGTGTGTGTGATCTTATGAGTCAAGTTTTTTTATTTTTTCTTTATCAGAACATTTTCATGGTAGGTAGAAGAGTTACTAAATTTCATATGTTGATGTTTGTACCCTGATACTTTACTTGGTTTATCACTTCTAATAGTCTTTTGGTGAGTATTTGGATTGTTCTATGAACATATCTTTTGCAAACAGAGTTAATTTGATTCTTCCTTTCCTTTTCTTAGGCTATTTGTTTCTTTCTCATGCAAAATTATTCTGGATACAACCTGTATTACTATATCCCCTAAAATCAGCAAGAGGAAATACATTGCCTTGTTCCTGATCTTAGAGGGAAGATTTTTATTTTCTGTTTTCTTTCTCTTCTTTGGTAAATTTACTCCAATGGTAACTACTTGAAAATGGACATTTGATACATTTTTTTCTGCCAGCTCTCAGCCCTTGAAGCATTAAGTATGTAATTTTTTTCTCTTTAATTTTTCTCACTGCCTGTTGCTTCTGCATCAACAAATGTAGTTACACAATTCTTCTGACAAGCAGGGAAAATTTCTAGTTCAAATAACCTAAGCTTCTTGAAATAAATAGCTGAACTTTCTCATAACAATCTAGTTTTTTCCTACTTTTGTCTCTTTTTTTTCTTCCCCTATTGGCAAAATTGTTTCCTTTCTTTATAAGTCTACTGAAACTATTCGCTTCAAGGCAGAACTGTTAACCTGGTTGGTTAGCTGCCTTAGGAATTGTATAACATTACATGAAATGATCATGACAAGTAGATGATGGAACACAAACTCAGACAAAGGTTAAATGTCACATCATATAGAATCAATGAAAGAATGAGGTTTACAGAAGAAATGCTTTTGCTACCTAATGTTAGTCAGGTATTGAAGTGACTTTGAGCAAATAAGCATTTCTCACTAAATTTTGATTTTTTTAAAAAAACAGTCTGCATCATCAGATTGTGGTGAAGATTAGTTTAAGGGCTGTGGGAGAAAGCATGTTGCAACCTATGAAGTATGCTGAGTAGCTGTGATCAGGCTCCCAGGCTGTGTAGCCAGAAGCAGTATGCATGCCTGGATTAAATATTCATCTAAAAATGTACAATGAGCTGTGTCAGTGGACTGGTAGAAAAGTATTTGCATGGTTGTTTGGGGTATCTCTGGGTGTAAATGCATGACAATGGAAGAGGAAACAGGTATCACTGGGCTGGAGCAGTGGCTTAGCCTTACTTCGAGGAGAGGAAGTTTTAAGAAGAATGTAGAAGCCCCACTCAAAATTGCCTAGATCCAACCACTTTGAGGTTGATATCTGAGTTATAAATTCAAAGAAGGCAGTAGATCTAAATGCAAAAAGCTGTTTCACTAATCATATTTATGTTTTGTCTAATACAATGTAATACAAAGAGAACTTGAATATCTCCCTATCTCCAAAGACTTATAAAGAGTTTCAGAGCATCAGTGGCAGAACCCCATAGGGGAACTTTTGTGAGAGTCTAGGGCAGTGGTGGCAAACTTACAGCTTGCGTGTTATTTGTGTTCCTTTTAAGACAAACCTATTAAGGTATAAGTTAGTCTCTCTAAACTACGACCTCGGTTTTCATGTTTAATTGCAGTGCTTGCAATCTGTGTTAAATAAGTGGGTTTAGGGTTGCAGTTTGGGCATTTGTCTTTAAAAGTTTTGCCATCAATTGCCTAATGCCTGACACAGATGTTAAAGCTCTAGAAGACTTTCATCTCCAGCAGGTCAGAGTGGCAGGGGTGTCAGAGGTAGCGACGAGCATCAGTGAGCACAACAGTATTAGGGGTAAATAGTAGTGATGTACTCACACGTGAGGAAAAATGAGAGAGCCCTTGGAAATTCTCAAAGATGCTTGCAAGTATCTGGATACAAACCAGAGGAAAGGGACACGGATAACAAAAAGAAATTCACACAGATATTATTAAAGAGACTCGACTGGTCCCAATAATCTCTTTAAGAGAAAATTGATTTACACTTATAAGGCACTATTTTATTTTCAGTAAGTACGTGTGTAGTTCTGTGGATATATTGTTATTTACTTGTACAAACAGGAAACACTATTGACGTTACAATCTATGTGAATGATACCACTTTGAATAATTTAATAGCACATTCTTATGAAATAACTGGGGATTTTCTACTCCCTTATTGCCACCTAGATCTTGGCCTGTTTTAGACATGCACTGCAGTCATGAATGTTTTATATAGAATCCAAGCATCTCCTCCAAATAAGAATATTTTGGGAGGAATATATTTAGAATTATATAATAAGCATTCATCCTGGTATAGTAACAATTATACCTTGAATGAAATCCAAATCTCCCAAGGTTTAGGATGTCAATAAATGACAAGTAACATATTTCCTTATTATTCACCCTGCACTGTGAAGACAAATATTCTAGTTTACAGTCATATTTCATGGTCTATGTGTAGCCCTCTGCCTCCACCCACGTACATCATATGAGAGATGTGTAATGACTTCTGCTTTAGTGTCATGATTTTTTTCATATTAAAGACAGAGTCAGGTAGAGTTGGAAAATAGCATTGAATGAAATTCCCTGGCTACGACCACTGTACAGCCTTCCTTGTAATTTGTACTATAACCAAATAATTGGTGTGACAAAACACTTGGGACTGAAAGTTAATGAAATTCAAATGCAACTAGGAAACATTTCAAACAGCAAGTCATTCTGACTCAGATTCTAAGCAGTCTTCATGTATTAAAGAAATAGATCTTATCAGTAACTACTATGGTAATACAGTCAAGTTTGAAGACAGGCTGCTTTCTATTAAGTGATATAAAAAAATAAATAAAAACTGTCATCTGTTGCACATTGACTTTTGTTGAGTTTCCAAATTTATATATCACTTATAACTTAACTTGGAAATGAGGTCCAGTTTAAAAGAAATATTTCTTGCTGTGGCCATCTTTAAAAATGTATATACAGGCTCTCTCTAGACTGATATATAACCAAACTTGTCAAAAAACGTTGGCTATAAATTTACTTATAAATGCAGACTTTTAAATAAATACTTAAAAAACATATGCATCAATTTCTAAGGGCACAATTAAAAAATAAAGATATTAGAATTACATGTTCAGATGGTTCTAAAAAATACATAGCCTCCTTTAATAAATAATTACCCTAGAATATCTAAGGAAGATAGAAGTGTTGTCCTTGCAAGTACAGTAAACATTCATTTAACAAGAATGTGAGGCAATTCTTTATCAGAGCTTTTTCCAGCAATATTTTTAGAAATACATGAATGCTACAGTTAGCTAACTTTCATTAATAAAACATGAACCTAGTGGAAATTTTACCACACAAAAAGAACCTTTTTTTCTTCTCGCATATCTTCCTGAAGAATATTATTACTCTTAATTTAATATTTCACAACTCATTCAAGATACGTGATGGGAATATTAAAACAAGGGAACTTTTCATGCTAATTCCTATTACTAATTGATGACTCTCCTGAGTTTTGAAGAATTCAAGTCAGTAAACCTTACACGTTAATGTGCTACAGTGAATTTGCATTTAGCATTTGGAAACCGCTGTGCTCGGGTTTCTATACATTTTCTGTTTCTGATACAGCCATGCGCCGTAAAGATGCCAAAAAAAAAAATAAACAAATAGCTGCTCTCTGACTCAGTACTGCGCAGAGTTTTTTCTTGTCTACTCAAAAGAGCGATATTTTTAAGTCACTAGTTAAATACCTTTTGGAGGACACAGTTTTTAAATCTGTGAGCTGGTTCTGCTAGTGGCTGCCTAATTTAGACATTTTCAAGGACATCTCAAACATTACATTTTATTAGAAAAAGTGCAATATAGAATTGACTTAGTAACTCATTATTAACATGTTGCACAATTGATTACATTAAGTCCCTTTTATACATAGCACGTGAACCTTAAGCGTTACTAAATCCAACACCTGGCATATATATCTGTATTGCTGCCTTAACGATCTCACAGGGTCATCAGGAAAGTTACAGAAGAGAATACCGTGCTATAATATATAATGCTCCATATTATGTTTGATTAACTGTATCTTTGCAGCTTCAAAGACAATATTTCACTTTTATTTTTGCTTTTAATGAAATTAGTTCAAAAATCAACTTGTTTTCTCTCTTTTCCTATGCCAGGTGCCAGCTGTAAAATATCTTGGTTCTTTATTGATTAAGCCAATGCGATTCAATATTTTGTGTGTTGTGAAGAAATAGACTTCATAGATGGGTTATCATTGGGTTCAAAGCAAAAATAAATATGATTTTACAATAAAAGCTAAGAATAATAACCTTTGAGGGAAAGGGAGAATTCAGAAGATTTTGTTGTCTGACCTTTCAAGACCTTATGCTTCAAATAAGAATATAATACCTTTGTGTTTTGAAAAAGTATACAAAATATATTGCGCTACATGAATCATAGTTTCGTATATTTTCACCCAGTGCTGTTTCAATGATCTAAGCATGTAACCATACAGAAGTTTAACCTATTCCTTCTATCACTGCAGAGTATTTTGTAGTCCATACTAATCTCCTTATTCTTTTGATAATGAGCACCTCAGTTGCCTCCAACTTTCAGTACCATAAAGAAATGGTACAAATAAGGTTACGTTACATACCCGCCTGTGATCCTGGTGTCTTTATTTGGAGTAGAGTTCCAGGAGGCAAATATTTGAGTCATAAATTAGGCTATACTCAATTTCACTAACTACTGGTAACTTTTTCAAAAGGGTTTGCACTAGATTACACTTCTGTTTACATGTGGGTGCATGTTACCCAGGTTTTCAGACTTTAGTTATTCATTTAATTTTTTATTTTTATCAGTATATGTTTGCAGTACATAATGACTACATTTCTTGTGGGAAGTTGGTACATGTGGGTTACACATCCTAATTCTTACCTTGCATTTGCCAGGCAGGTGCTTATTCCACTGAGCTATATCCCCAGCTCCAATCCTAATTCTTTCTTAATCCCCTTTCCCTCCTCTCTGTCTTCTTCCTTCCATTTCTTGCTCTCCTTTCCTTTTGCAAAAGATTTATCTCCCCAGTTTTAGCTAATTGCTCAAGTTGTCTCTCTATAATTAGTTATGTTATCTAATCAAATTTTCATCTTTGTGAATTCAATGTTCAGTTTGTTTGTTTTTACTATTAATTTATCTGATTTTGTTTTGCCCTTAAGGTTATCCTGTTTAATCTAGATATTAATCCCTTATCACATTTTGAAGTTGAAGATATTGTGATCCAATTTATCACTAGTTGTTAATACGATATGTCTTTTTGCTGAATGGAAATATTCGTTGTCATGCCATTTTATCAAACAAATGCATTATTATAAGCCATTTAAAATAAGTGAAACAACTTTTTATGAAACATAACAATAGAAGAATTTCCCCAAATAGAGGTGCCTGCCATTCACTTCTCCACAAGCAACAACAAAAGCAGTTTGAGAGTGTTGCTCAGTGGTATAATACGTGGCATGCCTACAACTTTGGTTCAATCCTCAGTGCCACCAAAATGAAAGAAAGAAAGAAAGAAAGAAAGAAAGAAAGAAAGAAAGAGAGAAAGGGAGAGAGAGAGGGAGGGAGGGGGAAAGAGGGAGGGAGGGAGGGAGGGAAGGAGGGAGGAGGGAAGCAGAGAGAAAGAAGAAAGGGTGGGAGAGAAGGAGAGGGCAAGGGAAAGACCAAAGTAACATGTGGAGAGTAGTTATGTTTTTAGGTGTGTGCCTGGGGGAGAATGCTCGATCTCAGCAAAGGAGAGACTGTCAACTTAGAAGACAAGGAGACCTAGGATGCCTGCACAGATAGAGATACAAAATACCCTGGCAACTGCTCCCTGGGATCCCCATCCAGAAGTGGTAATGGACTGCTATTTGTGGGGGAAGCGATGACCAGAATAGTGCTAGAAAATTCCTTCAGCCCAGAAACCACTAATCCTTGCTACTGGAAAAGATCACAGCCATCGCAGACTGGCAGCTGACTCAGGAGAACAATCTGGAGTCTGCACAGTAGCGCTGCTTGTGAGAAACTCATAACATCTCCCTGTCAAACCTCAGAGCCCAGCCTACTGGACAGCTACTGGCTGAATTTGGACTTCTCCAGGGGTCTGAAACCCACCTATACCTCCATCTCCACAATCGCAGATACTACACCACATGGTGATTTCGGGCCCTATGGAGCCACCTTTGCCTAGAAGAGCAATTGGGACACCACTACCCAAGGCCACTTGGTGTCCTGCACTGCAGGGTCAGGTTTTTCAGCAGAGAAAGGAATGCAGAATGCTGCCCTCAATAACTAGGATACAAGCATGCTTGTGTTCAGGAAACAAAGTGTGGTTAGCCGCCTGTGGAGCTGTGCTAATGCCAGAACTGAAGGCAAATGCTCATGGGGTCCACGCTGCTCAGACCCCCACCTATACCTCTCTTCTCATGCACACTCTATTCTTGTATGTGGAGCTTGGGCTGTGCTTCTCTTCTGGTGCATTCCTGTGCATACCTGGGCATGCACTCCCATTAGAGCTGGGGACCAGCCACATCCAGTGAGTGCAGAGGTTTCCCTGCAGTCTCTCTTTGTGTGACCTGCAGGCCTGCTCAACTCCCTGGTGTGCAGACTAGTCCCTACTGCTGCTGGGGTCCCCAGTTGTACAGGTTCTTTGTTCTAGTCATTCAGCATCCTCTTTCTAAGATTCATTCATGCTGCTGTGTGAGGGGTAGCTGATTCATTCTCATGGCTGTGTACAGTTTTATTCTGACATTTCCTTGCAATTTACACTGTTGGGAGATATTTGAGTTGCTTCTACTTTGTGCTGTTTTTGTTGTTAGAGATGAGGAAGCTAAGATATTCTGCATAATGCTCCAATGAACTTATCTTCTAAGTAACAAGTGAAAGTAAATATTTAGGCCCTAAGCTGTGAGTAGAATTAGCAGATTGTTTGGTATGAACATATTTAATTTTAAAAATATTGCTCAGATGCTTTTTAACTTGGAGATACAAATTTTTCTTGCAGTAGCAATGTAGGGATGGGTATCATAGGCAGGAAGAGATACACTATGGTCTCATTAAGCTTTATTAGAGACATTAATAGGAAACCTCACTAAATGCAGATTTGCCTCTGCAGTTAAAAAGCAAAAGGTAAAGAATGAGACAGAGAAAACAGACCCACGGAGGTGCCAGGTAACACAATTAATATAGAAATTTAGCAGTAAGAGTCCACAGGCAAAACAAGGATGTATCCAGAAAGCTGAAAGGCCAGGATAACCAGCTCCCCGCCTTACCCTCACCAGATAAAATACAAAAGAGACAAGGGGCAGGAACTAAAGGGCTCTTATTTAATATAACACACACACACACACACACACCCTTGGAGCACACCCACCTGTACATACATACTTGTGTGTGTGTGCGTGTGTGTGTGTATTCTCACTTTAGCACCACTGTATGTGCACCCGACACACATGTCCTTATCCCCTTAATTTCGAACTCTAAGCTTCCTTTCTCCCCCACCACACTTATTCATCACAAAAGGGCCAGGAATCAAAGAATGAGACAGAGGTGCCAGGGTTAGGATCAAAGACAGCCACAGAGTCAAGCAGATGGCAACAACTTCCAGGTGCTGGGTGGGGATGGTGGGGTGATGGCTGGAGAAATCATTACACCTGTATAAAAAGGAGCTGAGGGCAAAAATCCATGGGGACTCATTTCTGATGCTCCCTGCTCTTCCAGAGTAGCTGTCTGTCTTTTTTCCAGTCCTTTTCCAAACCATCTTGTGATATATTAAACTGCCTCTTTAATTCATTGCTGTTGCTGAGTTGATGGTTCCAGTAGCTGAGTGTTCCAGCAGAGCAGTGGCTTGGCATGGCAGGGTGTCCATCCTTTCCCCAGAGCCCACAGCAGTATATAAGAGTTGATTCAAAAGCCTCTCCAGGACTCAGGCTGCCAGACTTTTAAAATTGTGTCAATCTAGGGGATTTGAAATGGTATCTGATGGTGGTTTTAGATTTGTAAGTCCATAATTCCAAATTATGTGAGTCTATGAAGTTTTTCATATTTTTACCTTGAATGTCTTTTATCTAATTTTCAAAATTTCAAGAATATATACTGATATTAATTCTTTGCTGAATAAACTTGCTGTAAATGTATTATTTCAATTTGTGAATGTTCTTTATAATTGTCTTATGGTATGTTCTGGCAAATATACATTGCTAAGTTAAATATCAGTAGATTTAGCAAGTTTTTCCTTTATGAATACTGGTTTTCTATGTTGTTTTAAAACAACCTCCTTATTCAAGTTATGAAAAGAATTCTGTTTTATTCAAACATACATAAACTTTTGCTTTGCATATTTAACTATTCCACACATCTTAAATGAATTTTAATATGCAGTCTGATGTGGAAATCCATTCTGTATGCCTTTGTATACACCAAGAGTGGTTTTGGAAAAAGTTATCATATATTATTTCTGTTCTTCCCCACTGAACTGCAGTGTTACCTTCATTGTCCACAAAACATTCCTGTATTTGGGGATTAGTGCCTAGACAGTGTGTTTTGTGCTGCCTTGTATCCCTGGTCCAGTATCATTCAGTCACTCATACTCACTCACTTCACCTGTATCGCAGATACTTTTCTAGGTATTTAAAATCTATCAGTGAACAAAAGAATAAAAATTTTACCATTGTGGAGTTTATATTGTAACATGAAAAGAAAGCTTGAGTAAAGTTACAATTTAAATACATATAATTTTTAAAGCAGAGAAGTAGGATAAGGAGGTCCAGGTGGGCTGAGGGCTGCTATTTAAATCAGACAGAAAGAAAGTTTCACTTATGTTAACAGAGACCTGAAGGAGATGAGGGGATGAGAGGGTGAGTCATACTGATTTCGGAGAGAACATTCCAAGCAGATGAAGCAGCCCACAAAGTCCAAAGGGGGTAAGAAAGGAAGGAGGCCAGTGTAGCTGGGAGTGGAATGAGAAAAAAGGAAGACAAAGTCAGAAAGGTTTCGGTGCAGCAAAACTAATTATTATACCACATTATTTCAAGCCCTGAAGGTTTATGAAAATCTAGTGTTTTGAAGATCAAATCTACTCATCTTACTGTACAGGAGTGACTTGGGAGTTCAACTATTTTTGGAACACTGTAGTTATATGTACAATTTAAAATGGACTAGTCAAGTTCTTGTACAAGCTTATAGAACATTCAGTAGGCATTGATTCCATATCAGTGTAGGTCAATGTATTATTGTTCTTTGTCATAGTGTGTATCTTGATGGCTAGTGCACAAAGTATCCCTCTCATGCATTTAGTTTTCTGTTTCTATGTGTTTTATTTTATTTTATTTTTTATTTTTTTAATTTTAAAAGTGAAAGGATGAAAACATGAGCAAACAGACACAAAGTATCACAAGAACAATACAAAAACTGAATCACAGATAAGGTGACAGGGAATTAACAATGGTTGTTGTATTATATATTGATAACTTCAAAGTGTATGTTCAGGATAACACATATAGATATACATGATTGATCAAACAACTAATCATTGACTGTTCCTTACAATAAAGTGACATGAGAAAATAATGCAAACATATACATACATACATATATACATAGCTATCCTTTTCTTCCTTTTCTCCTTCCCCTCATCCCAGTTGCTCTTTACTTTTGAGCAGTTTCCTTTCATGCCTCCTAATTTATATTCCCACTTTCAGGTTCTTACACTAATGATACAATACGCTGTTTGCACATGCACATCTGATTTATTTCACTTATGAGTACGGTCTCTAATTGTGAGCATTTGGATACAAAATCCTCAAGTTTATCTTTCTTTATAGCTGAGTAATATTCCATTATGTAAAAATGCCACAGGCTTTTTATGCAGTCCTCTGTGGATAGACATTTAGGTTGCTTCCATGACTCAGCTATTATAAATTGCGCTGCTATAAACATGGGTGCACATATATCATGGTGATATGATGTTTTCAGGTCTTCTGGGAAAATACCCAGAAGGGGAAGATCTGGGTTGAATTGGAACTCTAGACCTAGTTTGCTGAGGAATCTCAAAACTGTTCTCCACAGTGATTTCAACAGTTTGCATTCCCACCAACAGTGCAGAATAGTTCCTATTTCTCCACAGCCTTGCCAGCATTTGTTACTGGATGATTTCTTAATGCTGGCTAATCTTAATGGGGTGAGATGAAATCACAATGTTGTTTATATTTGCATTTCTCAAATGACTAAAGATGTAGAACATTTTCTCATATATTTATTTTCCATTTGTATTTCTTTATCTGAGAAGTGTGTATTCATCTCAGTTGCCCATTTGTGGATTGGGTCTTTGAATTTGGACAGATTCATGCTTTTTAATTCTTTGTATGTTCTAGATAGAAGACCTTTGTCCAAGGGAAAGCCAGCTAGTATTTTTCCCAATTTATAGGTTTCATTTTTCCTCTGCTGTGATTTCTTTATATGTGCAAAAACTTTTCAGTAGGATGAGGTCCCAATTATTGATTCTTTGAAGTGTTTCCCTTGCAGCTTCGTTCTTGTTCATGAACTCTCTGCCTACTCCTATGTCTTCAAGATTTTTACCTACCTTCTCTTCCAATAGATGTAGTGTTTCTGTTTTAATATTGAGATGTGTGATCCATTTGGACTTGAGTTTGGTGCATGGTGATAGACTTGGGTCTATTTTCAGTCTTCGGCAAGAGGCAAGCCAATTTTTCCAGCACCGTTTATTAAAAAGGTTATCTTTCTTCCAGCCAGCTTGATTGGCGCCTTTGTTGAATGTTAGGTGGCTGAGTGTGTTTGTGGTTGTGGCTGTGTCTTCCAGTCTGTTCTATTGATCCACAGGTCTGTTTTTTAGCCAGTAACAGGTTGATTTTATTACAGCCAGGACAGGATAACTTGATATTAGTTGACAATGTTACCACATTATTAATCAAGAAGCTATTTTACTTAGGGAATGCCTGGATACACGTCCTTGAAATTTAGTGAGTTATTCATATCTAAATACACTTGTGTGCTATAAATATGTGGTAGTGATTACTGGCATCGGAAAGATTTATTATTAGTGGTTGCCCAAGAAGAAGAGATCTGAAGCAGAGAAATCCCCACCAGATTTAGAAAGCATAAATACTGACATACATGAATACTATAAAAATAGTCTTCTGAGATGATGTATTCTGGTGGGAGTGTATAGTATTCGTTATGACAACAACTTGCAAAAGATATTCTGGGCTGGAATGCTACTATTTAGAGCAGAAAGCTGGATGGATTGAGGACACTTGATGTCACTGGATGTCAATAATGATAGAATTCGCTGCCGCTGTTTGAATACCTACTGTGTGCAAGATATGGCAGTAAAGGTTAAGAAGCATTGTCTCTTGCAACCCTCCAACCACTCATGGAAGGTGGTACCATATTTACCACAACATTAATAAACAACGAAGTTTGTCCGGAAGTAAGGCAACACATTCCTGCACACTACCACATGATAAGTAGAAGTGTAGCTGGAGTTCCCATCCAGGCGTCTGGATTCCAAGACCCATGACTTTAATCTACACTATGTCATAGACTACAACAACATATGAGGAAATTGGAGCCATTCATACCTGCAAAATTAAAATGATACAATCCCAGTTGTACTCCTTAGACAGTACTCTGTGTTGCATGGCCTTGTATGCAATGAGTTCACTAAGGGCATGAAGAGAGGGAAACAAGAGATGTTAAATCACTTTTCTCTTGTGCATTGATGCTTAAAACTCATGAAGCTCCTTTCAAAATGTGCTATCTCATCAGATTCTTATTATAATTGCAGTTGTCAGTTATATTCTCTATATGGGTGAAGTGAGGCTCTGAAAGTTTAAGTAATTCGTCTAGGATCACTTAGAAGCAAATACCTAAACCCAAAGTTCCTGGCTCTAAAAGGCTTATGTGTTCCTTCTATGTAATGTGTAGTCATTCATTCTCCTCTAAAATATATACAATTGCATATATGTATATATGTCTCTATTTATAAAAAGACATTTCATCTTATTCTGAATTATTTACATGGTTAGATCATTTAATACATTAAATTTATTAGGGTATGAAAAATTAGTTGGTATTCCTTTTTTGGAATTAACATTATATGCATGTATTTGTCTTTATATCTCTTGGCTAAAAGTCCCCGAATCAAAGGAATTTTTATAGATTTCTGATCTAAACTTACAGTGGTTGTAGGAAGGGTATTACAGTAAACTAATAATATACTATCAACTTTGACACTTTGAAACAGCTATAAAGCACACTGTCCTATTTTGAAATGTAGTTATGAAAAACAGTTTTAAATCTGTAATGTGTGGAATATATTAGGAATAATACATGTTTGATAGTTAAAAAGGTTCATTTTCCATTGTTATTTATACTCTATTATTTATGCCTGTAGTTATTAAAATATTATTCTTATCTCTAAACAATTGTTATTTGTGTCAAAAAAAGATGAGGCTGTGTGTTGCCACATTCATATATCTTCAGAACTATTTTATATTCATTCAATCTTGCTGTCTGCATCACAACATGTACAGTACAGTGTAATATTATTAGAATATCTAGAAAGAAATGCTCACTAAGAATGTGAAAATGTGAAAGAAAAGATAAACAAGCAAGAGCAGAGTAGTGGGAGTTTTCACTGACATATTACTTTTTTCATATCTTTTTCCACATTTCTTGGTATCAAAATATGTTACACTTTCTCAATTTCTTGTCTTTTACCACAAGAGAAATAGCAAAACTATGTTTAATCACAGCTAATGTTTCTTCTTTATATTGGACAACTCTTCCATCCAGTCGATCACCTTATCTTGTCCATTATGGTCTTTTGTTCACTTTAAATGGCACATATGAAAAGGACAAATTCTACAGTATTCTCTGATAATGACATCACAACAAATTCTTCCTAGCAGATTTACCCCAGGTTTCATTGGCAGCATTCATTTTCAAGAAATATCTTGTTAAAAATAAAAGTTAACAGGAAAATTTTTCTTATTTATGTTACAACACAACTATTTATAACCAAAGACATGACTCTGACCATAGCATGACTTCCTGCTTTCTTGCTACTTCCCTATACTTACGATCAATATCTCTAATGTAATTTTCTGTACTGGGGAAAATGTGTCATTTTGTTCCTATAGGTATAGATTTCAAAACAGGATTGGTTTCACATTTACAGAAAGAATTGTCATAAAATGTATAGGAAAAGTTAAATATTATATTGTATATAAGATGAAATAATATTCATTATATTATATATATACTGAATACATACATATATCTATATTTATAGATCTATATCTACACATCTGTCTGGATCTAGACTTCTTTCTCCCCATTCAAACATCCTTAAGCAAAAGGATATACATTCACAGAGACCTTTCAATGCTATAGTCAAATATGTGCTCTCTTCTGCTGGCTGGTAGTTGGTGGCTACTACACTGCCGTGCACCTCTGCTTTGCCATAAGCTCCAAAGGAATTTGGCTTCCCTAGTCCTTATTTCAATTTGTGCACTTTGTTGCTTAGTTTTAATTTCTATTGGTCAATTAGAATAAAAAACAAATGAGTCAAAGCTTTTACATAGAATAAGTTTCAAAAATATTTGTTGATGAAATAGCAAAGCATTTTCTAAATGAGATGGGCAGCCCAAGTCCTCTGCTCAGAACAGATTTACTACTGGACTCCATCAGGTAGAATAGGCCTAGTGTTTAAATTACTGGTGAGCAAACACCCATCACTTATCCACTGATTCACCTTGACCTAATGTTTAGTTAGGGATCTCTTCTGCCTTCAGACTCCTAAACTTTGGTTCACCCCCAGCATAAACAAGCTCGCAGGTTTAGAACAACCCCTTTAACAACTCATGCCTTATGTTGAGAAAAGTCTTAGGACAGAGAGAAACATTCCCTGCTGGTGCAGCATGATTTTGCCTAACTGTTCACACTCAGTCAATCCTTTCTCACACATAAAGTGCCAGCCAGCCATCATCATCCCTCTGTAAGACAGAACTTCTTTTAGGTTCCATTGTGAGTCACTTTTGTCTACTGAGAGACACTTCTCATCCTCAGGTTAGGATATTCTGTCCATTGCAGTCACCTTTTCCAATACAATTTCTCCTTACTGAAGTCCAGATTTGCTGTGGCTTGGGGAGCTAAGCTGCTCCAATGTCCACCAGGCCTGATGCATCACAAGTAAACATACAGATGAAGCTGTGCAAGGTTTCATTTCTCTGTGCCGTTCTGCAGTGTGGCCTCCACAGCACATCCCTCCAGAATGTCTGCTTTGAGGCTTAGTCTTCCTCTGGGCTGCATGTGTAGACTGTGTCTCCTGGAAATGGCCTTTTCAGCATCAGTAAAATTTTCCAACTTCTGAAGTATTCTTCTCACATGATCTACTACCTTATATTTTTCACAACCTGTTTGTTCATTCTTCTCTCATCTGGTTCCTGTAATTTGAATATATTATCTAGGAGTTTAAATTTTCTTTTTTTTAATCATTCTAATTCTTCTCCTGGTTACTTCTATGGCTTAAGCATGCTTTTAAGTGTGTACTTGCCATCCATTTATTTCTGTTTTCCCATCTTTCTGGGTATTTCTAATTAATTGTCTAGAGATATTAAACATTCAGATTCTTTGTGGCCTTTTGGGAGCTTTCAGTGAGTGCGAAGCTTCAGTGGCATTATTTGATCCTTTTAAGAAACAATTTCCCAACAATAACAACAATAACAAAAAGAACACTGCTTTGGCTGACGTCCTCCACCCAGAACTATGCTCAACCCATCAGTGGGCTAACCCAGTACCTCGTACTCATGATCCAATCCTCTGCTTTGGGGGTATCTAGGTTTAACTCATCACAATAAAATCTACCGTGTGAGTGAAACTAAGGAGAGAATGAGAGTTAGTAAAGAAACATAACGCAAGGAAAGGTAAAATAAAATATAGCCCCCAACACTGTGAAAGAATAAGTAAAAGCAATGAGACTCTAAAAAACAGAAATGTACAAA
>PVLD010021143.1:0-32192 GCA_004027595.1 Dinomys branickii | reverse complement strand
GATGCACCCCACCGCTCCCCACTGGCAGCCGCCCACAGAGTGGAGAGGCAGGAGGCCACAGCCTCGAGGCAGGCATAGAGCTGGGTGTGGTGGGCTGTGTACTGGCTGCTCTGGCTCCACCTTGCCTCCAGGTGCTGATTAGGAAGATTGCTGCAGGGTGGGGACTCCGCTTCAGTGGCGGTTGCAACCTCTCATCCTCACACTGGATTTGACCACAGTTCCCAACCACCATTGCCTCTTCTTCTGGCTACGCCCTCTCCTCTCCAAACCTGGACCAGCTCTTGGAACTCCGCTCTCCCCTGGCAGAGTCGGGAGGCTTCCATGAGCGTGGGTCTCCGAAGCTGAAGCTGCGATTGCTGGAACGAGGGCTTGGGCCAAGAATGTGTTTGAAGCAGTGGCTTCCTCTTTCTCCGTCTCTTCTCCCTCCGACTGTGCGGCGGCGGCCCTCCGATCCTTTCCTCCAGGAGAGGTTTTGCTTGGTCTTTCCTAGGGCTTCAGTTCCCATTTCAGATCCTTCTTGGGTTCAGGGTACACACCTCTCTCTTTCTGTCTTCATATTGCTATATTCCATTGTCTGGGTGGTAATCCTCTGGGAGGTTCTCTCTCTGCTGCCCACCCGGTCGCCATCTTCCCAGAAGTCTCACGAGACTTGTCATTTTCGCAGGAAAATGAGTAGTACTTGCACACCCCCCCCCCATTTCCTCCCAGGCCTCGGGCTCTGGCAGAAGCAGCTGTGGGCTCAAAGACTCTGGGTGGCAGCCGCTTGCAGCACGGAGATGGGGGGCAGGAGGTGGCACGGACCCAGCTTGAGGTGGCGGGCGGGACTGGAGCGGTAGCCAAGACTCAGGGCGCACTCCCGCCCCAGCTGCGTTTCAGCACCCGCCTTGCCAAGGTGGCGAGATGAAGAAGAGGCAAGAGGGCGAGAAGGGAGAAGTCCAACAGCGAGGGACTGGAAGGGGGAGGCGCGGCAGTAGCGTTACCTCCGACCCATCGGCAGGTCCCGGAGGGCAGGGCAGGCCTCCCAGCTAGCTTGGGCCATCCCCGGACCTATATTAATGTATTTTAAAAATTGTTTTTCCTTTTGATAGTAGGATATATTTTTCTCATTTTTTATGTAATTGTCTATGGATTTTCTCCAGACAAAAAGAAGACTATCAATCTGTTCTTAGACAGTCAGTGTATGGCTTGATTCATACAATTTATTTAACTTACATATTTAATTACTAAAGTTTTCCCTCTTAATTCTCTCGGTCTATTGTCAGATATTTTTGAGGGCTCTTTTCATTTCAGTACCACTACTGACTGCTTGGTTTATCATAGTCTTTCTAATTCTCCATTACATAATGAAAATCTACATATTTATTTCTTTTTTGGGTCAACTATTACTATCTTATAATTTGTGTTATTTTCTGCACCCTTGTCATGGCCTGGAACTTTTATGGAAAAAGATGAAGTATAAATGAATAAGTGTGAACAGAACACTGAAAAATAGTTGCAGTTACTTTATGGAATCAGGTTTAATTTATGTATAGTATAATATATATATTTTATTATAGTTTATAGTACAGTTGTATTTATTTTCATAATACTTTGATGTAAAGACAATACTTAGTGTGTGAATATATTTAATGAACTATGCTAGACTCCTTTGGCAAGATTTCTATTTCCAAAGAAATTTAAATGAAAAATGAAAGGGATGTTTAAATAACATATTTTAACATTTGGGCTTACAGTGAGTGGAGATACTTTTTCTAAGTAGTGTCACATGAAGGGGTGTGGTTAGTGTGCAAGTTTTGCCACTTTGTCCACTGATCTCTCCTCTTCTTTCACTAGAATTACAACTTTTAGGCATAGCATCTTTTGGCATTAACTGTAAAGCATTATCTTCTTGTGTGGTTTTAATATTTATGTTCCGTAAAGAAAGTCTTATTCTAGTTTGCAAAATATCCTCCACTATTTGGGTGTAATTTGTTTCTTAAATGAATTGTAATTGGAATTTGTTTACTTAGGCTTATAGCATGCCTCAACTTGTCACTTACTAACATACTTAGTTATTTCAAATACAAGCCAGGTGTGGTGGCTGGCTCATGCCTGTAATCCCAGCACTTGGGAGGTTGAGGCAGAAAGTCTGCAGTAAGATGGAGGCCACCCTGAGCTACACAGTGAGTTCAACTACGTAGGAGATCCTTTCTCCAAGAAAAAAAAACAAAAAACATTAGCTTCCCTTTACAAATGCTTGTCATATACTTTTTAAATCAATCTGCAAGCTACTATAAATGATAATGTAAAATACTTTAGTCAGAACTTCCAGTCTTTCTTAATTCATTCTGTGGAGGTCATCCATTCTAATTCATCCTCTGGGGGTTACACACCCTCTGACATTTATTCATCTCTTCCGAGGGATATTTCACTCCCACTAGGGTTTTTATTTATAGACAATGAACAATTTTTGGCCTATATTCTGGTCTTTAAGGCCAATGTTTGTTTTATCACAAGGAGCCACTTACTCTTTATAACAGATTCAATCTGCCAGATTTAACCCAAATTGTAGAGGTCTGCATCACCTTGTTCTACAACTATCAAACTGTCCTCTGTCAACTTGAAATTTTAGAGTGATATTAGTTTGACCAGAACCAGTGGTCAAGCCTTGTTACTTAGAGAAGTAACAAAAGGCTACGCACGTACAGACATTTTCATAAATGAGAATTCTGCCAGGTGATAGTTCTGATGGGATTCAAAGAAGTCTGAGACCGGACCAGGGCCCCAGGAGCCCCTTAGTGGGGTGGAGCCCAGCGGTCCGCGGGGGCGACCCTGAGGACTCCACCAGACACCCGGAGTGTTGCAATGAGGTGGAGCCTGGAAGATCACGTGGTAACCCCGCTGACTACACCGACCCAGAGGGCCTTGAGAGCTTGTCTATGAGGGCTTGACCACAGTGAACCCGGTTCCCTGCCTATCTACCGTCTTTGAGGATGGGTGCTTTTCCACCTCCTGCCATAGCAATTTGTGTGCACATGTTTGTCGCAGTACAATTTGAAGCATCCATGTCTCTTCCCAATGTTAGAGCCGTAGGTAGTAAATAAACCAAAAAGTACAGTTATTATCAGAGGGAAGATGACTGGGTGGGAGAACAACGGAGATAAGGGTAGAGAAAACTGATTAATTGAACAAGCCATCATCTGTATAACTGAGCAACAAATATGAAGATAACATTATGTAATACAGTATCCAGTGCTAATTCCCTACTATCTTCTCTATAATTTTGTATTTCCTTTATTGTTTTTGTGATGTTCTGGTTTATGTCTCTATTGTCTTGTCTTTAAAATTAAAAAAAAAAATGTCTGAGACCATGTTCTTCAGGGAAACTCTAGAATGATTGTGTCCCTACTCTGATTAATAACATACTCCAAGGCTGAGGCAGGAGGATCATTGCTAGTTCGAGGCCAGCATGGGCTATAAAGTGAGCTCAAGGCCAGGCTGACCTGCATAGTGAGACCCTGTCTCATAAAGAAAAAAGAAAAAAAAAAAAACACACTCTATTGTATGACTGACACTGTGTATATATCTTATAGACACTAAGTGCTATGTTTTCCTTGATTAAAAACTATAATTCAAAGCAAATTTATGCCAACTCTTAAATTGACAACTTTCTGAGAAATAATTTATGCTATTTGTTCTATCTCATTATTTCCAGAAACAAGTCATGAGGAAGATGCTGTTATAACAAGAATATATAAGTAAATGTAATTAGCATATATAAATTATGTAAAATATCTGACCAGGTGTCCAATGGAAAATATGAAAAAAGTCAGTTTTTCATGGGACATTTTTGTGGGAATTTTAAATATATTCTTAGAGTGCTGACCTATCAGCCAGATCTATTCTTCATCATAATTCATTTCCCTAGTTCAAATGACTACAAAATACCTTAGTTTATACAATTCTGAACTATTTGTGTAAAAGGAGAGCTATATGCCTCTTTATGTTTTCAAGCACAAATTTTGGGGCATGATTTGTCTTTTAATTCTCCTTTATTACATGATCTACATTACCATTATACAATACAATGTAAATTCAAAAGGAACAACACTCTATCTGTGTAAATTCCTTCTTTTCAGGTAACAGTGCCTCTATTTTCTCATAGATCCTTATCTGTCTGTGCATTGATTGGGGAAGAAATCCACGTAGGTGTTTTTTGTCCATGATGTTTTTATATTACTGTATTTCAGACCAGCCGTTGCTGTCATACTTTCAGAGCTTTAACCAAACAAGCTATAGATATTCCAATCCAATCAGCCAAAGTATTTAATTTCTCATTCTATTAAAATTATTTATGCTTGAAAATGATTTTAGATACTTAACAATAGTGAAGATGTACTTTCAGTTTGTGAGGATAATTTTTTCTTGCTGATATTTATGGAGAAGAAGAAAATCCACATTCAAAAAGAAAGAGAGCCTTTGCTTTTACCTATTTTATTTAAAACTCACAGCCAAATACGTTTGTTAAAATAAATGAGTTGTTCAAACAGATTTTATAAAGATTTTCAGTAGGATTAAATATGCAATGCTTTATTGATAAGCATTCTGTACATTTCCTGTTTGGGGTTATCTTTACATTTTCAATTCTTAGCACAGTGTCCAACATAAAGTGGAGCTAAAATGCTGTATTTTTTTGTGGCGGTACGGGGGGTCAAACTCAGGACCTTGTGCTTATCAGACAGGTGTGTATTCCACTGAGCTATATCTCCAACCCCTAAATTGTTGTATTAAGCTAATCAAAGTAACAAACAATCTGATGACTTATTAGATAATTTTCTCCTATATTATAATCCATATTCATGCAACATTTAAAAATATTTTATATCACAGTAAACGCTCAGCTAGACGCTTTCTAAGAAAACAAGTAATTGAATGAAAGCAACCATTTCAAATCATTTCATTTCAGCAATATTAGGATCAACAGGTAACCACATATGTGACAATGTTGCTTTGACATTGGTCTCCATGAGGCACTGCCTAGAGAGGAAATACATGAGTGGGCTCAAGATGGTTTCAGAATCTACAAATGCTCTAACCACATTAAAAATCACCTTAAAGTAGTAAATTTAAATTTAATTCATTTTGGATTATCTTTTAAACAAAATGGTTGCAAGTTTGACAGTTGATTATAATAATAAAAATACTTTTTTAAAGAATTCTTTGCCAGATAGAGGAATCATCATGATTACTTTCTGAATTCCTAATTGTATGTCGCTCAGGAAGAACATGGAAGAGATCAAAAGTAATCCCACAGCAGTGCCTTGAAACTATTAGTTGACAATTTATTTTTTATTTTAAAGAGAATAGTAAATGAGACACAAACATATAATAGAACAATAGCAGCATATCAGTATCACAAACATAAGCAAACCAAAGCAAAAACATTTAAAGTGATACAGGGTTTCAAGACAAAATAATATGAATTAACAGTGTTGTTATATTACACATTGCTATCCTCAATTACGTTGCTCAGGTTTGAACAATCATCCATAATTGATAATTATAGATAGTCATGTTGCTATAGTTTGGGGGGACAGTAATGATGATTCAAGATAGCATCTTTCACTAAGCTGCATCCTCAACCTTTCCAATTGTTCAGTTTTAGATGTTTGTAAGGCTGGGAATCAAAGCTCGGATCTTGTACATGCAAGGAAACCGCTCTACCACTAAGCCATGTCCCCAGCCTACTATTCTTGCATATCACTAAGTCACTAAGTTGACCAGACTGGGCTCAAATTTATGATCTCTTGTTTTAAACTCCCTCAGTTCAGGAATTACAGACCCACATCATTACATCTGACTGATTATTAAATTAACTGACTAACATTGTCACTGATTTTTATTCAAAATTTATGAATATATTATAGATTTAATAAAATAAAATTCATGGAAATAAATTACTGTAGTTAATTTTATTTGATGTCATTAGGTAGTCATTTAAGAAATTTCATGGTAAAACCATGCATTCTAATGCTGAATATTGGGTATACTGTTAGAATTCTACA
This sequence comes from Dinomys branickii, assembly GCA_004027595.1. Classification (NCBI taxonomy): domain Eukaryota; kingdom Metazoa; phylum Chordata; class Mammalia; order Rodentia; family Dinomyidae; genus Dinomys; species Dinomys branickii. The sequence continues at coordinate 26,148 of PVLD010021143.1, read as the reverse complement.
ATATTTGACAGTTACTCAAGACTTACATCAATTATTTTAATCACTTAATTAACAGTTTACTCTGAGTGTTACTTTGACAGCATGTTTGTTTATGTAATGACTAACTTGAACGTTGCTCAGTCTAGTATCATTTCAACCAGTCAGTTCTTATACCGAATAAATTTGAGGAGATTGTCATTTTTATGCTTCTTGTTATAATAGCTTGTATTTTAGGGTGTGTGCTGTTAAAGTGAGCACTATACTATTTTATAAAAGTTAACAATGCTTCAAATTTTGGTCATCCCATATATAAATAGAGTGGTAAGTGTTTAAAACTACCTAAGTTCACAGAACTCAATAAATGTGTGTCTAGACTTTTAGAAATAAATTACCAACGCCAGTTTTCCTGATTCACCTGCCATTCATCAACTCTTTGCTAACTACTTAATAATGTGAGGTCCAAAATGTGAAGTCCTCATGATTAGCCTGACACTCCTGGCTCATCCCAGTTGCTAAGATGCTAGGTAAACAGCTAATAATGCCTTCCATGATATATTACAGAAAAATCACCAAGGGAAATATTCAGACACTGCCAAAGCTAGATAATAGTTCATAGAATGAGTTATTAAAATATTTTCCTTGAGATGCTAAGCAATTGCTTAGGTTATATAGGCATCAAGTGAATACATGAAAAACACTTGAAAGATTTTCATATTCATATATGCTACAACTATAATTATTAAATAATCTACAATTCATTTTAATTAGTTGGCACAGAATTTACTAATGAAGGATTACTTTGCTATTTATTTCAGTTTATCTTATCCCTGAGAATTACAGTGTCATGAATGTATTTCTGGTTTTGTTTCTGGTTTTCATTTGTTTATTGAGACAGGGTCTTGCTGTGCAGTTCAAGCTGGCTTGGAACTTGTGGCATGCCTCTTGCCTCAGCTTCCCAGGTGCTGAGACTACAGGCTTGCATTACCACACCTGGCTAGCATGTATATTTTTATGAAGATTAATTTTACCTCTATTTTCCAATTTATTATTCCAACTGTATTTTGAGTGAATGCACTTTGTACTTGTGATTTACAGATTCAAAACTGACTAGATATTTAACTGTTAAACTTTCATATATCTCTAATTTCTGAATCATAATCAGATTGGAAAATGAAAAATTAAACTTTTCATATCACAAGTTGTAGAAAGAAATATTACTGATCTATATTTTTATTACTGGGCCTATGATATCCTACATAGTAAAGTGAAATTTTTGTTAAAAAGACTATTGCACAAATGTAGTTGCAATATATGTTTGAATGTGCATAATACCTCAATATATTGTTCTTAGATGCATACATACATATATACATATGAATGCATGTGTGAATTCACATATTTTTGTTTTTATAAGTGTGAGAATGATACATAATTAAATTCCCTAAATTCTTATATACTTATCTACATTTATAATAATTGGTCATTTAAAAGCTGTAACAATGTTTATCTTTTTAACTTTTTCTATGGCATTATTAAAACTTAAATAGCATATCAGAAATATTAATGATTAATTTCAAATGTTTAGATTAGACTCTGTAATTGATTTTCATTTAAATTTAAAGAAATATTTGGTTTATGCACACTATGCTTATCATCTTTTTCATTTTAAATTCACTTAGGTATGGTTACTCCAAATTGCTTACTTAATGAAGAATTGAGAAATAAGTTATAATTTATTCAAAGTGATAAAACAATAAATAAATTTCACTACCTAATTTCTCCTTCTATTTAGTTAATCTGGAAACCAAAAATGAAAAATATTGGGAAGTGGCTTCAAAATCTACAGGATTTGATGAAAATTCAAAGACAGGATATTCAGCTGGATCATGTTGGGAAAAGGTGGCATTTAAGTCAGGCTGAAAAGTAAGAAAACTTCAGTACAATGAGAAGACCTGAGGACTGGTATTAAAATAAGGAGGTGGAGAAGCACATGGTGTGTTCTAGGAACGATGAACAAGTCAGATTGGCTGCATCATTTAACATATATTGAGAAACAGTGTGAGAAAAGACTAGAATATACAGCTCCCAGAGGAAGTTGAATAATCAGATCACAGTTTAAAACATTATTGGCTATAATAGTTGTCACGAATATCTGAGTTGTAGAATTTGATGAATATTTCTCTGGTTTGGGATTACTGCTCTCCTAGTTATTAGAAAGAACCGGAGGACAAATTTGCTAGCGGTAAACAAGCTAGCAACATGTCTAAGAGATGGATGTGAGGAGCAGGGGTCACTTGATGTAATGGCTTGGAAGAGAGAAGCACTGAAGACTAAAAAACAAAAATGACACTTGAAAATGAAGACCTGCTGTCCACAGAAAGAAAATCACTTTCCATAGCTTAAATTTTTTGCCAAGAAGCAGCCGCCAATGGGGAGTACATGTTTTAACCTGAACTGCAATAAAGTATTGCTTAATGGCTGAACATAGCCAAAGGCGAAGAGGCAGGCACGACGTGTACAACTGCAGGACAAGAGCTTATGAAGTACATTCTTTTCTCCACATTTTGTTTTCTGTCTGGTAACTGAAAGCAAAGGAACTCAAACTCTCAGGGAGGTTATGCATTAAAAATAGGAAGAGCCTTGTTTCATAAATCACCAAATGAATGAGTACCTTTTCAATACTTGAATTACTATGTTTTTGAACGTAAAAGCCTTGGACATGTTTACAATCGGTCTGTCTATTACAGTTGATACCATGCACAGAATCATAAATATACTTTTTAATTTCAGACTTGAGCAAGAGACAAGTAGTATTCCTTTTCCTTTTCCAACAAAAGGAATCAAAGCTCCTGGGAAATATGCTGACTCTGGCCCTTGGACAGAATCTGTACAAAAATGAGCCTAAAATAACTTACAGTGTCAGAAAGTAAGGGAGTTCTCAACAGTTTCTCCCCCCCACCCTCTGTCTCCCTCTCTCCTTATTTATCATTCTGTCTCTCTTTCCCTCTCTCAGAATATAAAGAAGGAATCACATTTTCTTTATTCACCTGTTTATACATTCATCTGTGGATATAGGTTGTTTCTGTGATTTAGGTACCATGAATTTTGCAGCTATAAAAATGAGTATGCATGTATCATTGTACTATGACATCTTTAACTCTTTTTGAAGGAAACCATGAAGGGGTGTAGCTATGTCAAGTGGAATTGTTATTTTAAGTTTCTTTTAGAATCTCCATGTTGGTTGCCATAGTGGTGATATTAATTTACACTCCCACCAACAATGTCCTGCTTTTGATGAACCCACATATAAGAACAGTATTATATCGGTTCACAAATGCTTCTATGTGTGAACAATTTGTTTCCACGGTGGAAGTGCTTAGCACAATTTTGCTTCTGTGTTCAAACTCTGCAACCAGTGAGGAACACAGTTGTGGCCATCTTCCCCGTATTGACACAGAAGGCCATCTTCTCCAGAAGATGGAATAAATTAAGTTCATGGGCCAAGGTAGCACTGCACACAGTGCAAGACAATTGGAATATTACTCTGATTATTAAAGGTCTTGACAGTAAGAGGAACATTTGTTCAATCCCATTTGGAATTTAGTAAAAGTGAATGCTACTCTTTCATGTATAGGTGTGTGTGAACATGTAATTACTAAGGCTTTGAACAATTTCTGATAATATCCCTGCAGCAGGACTGAGATAAATATTTTTGATTTATTTTGAAAGGTGTTTCTGTCTGACATTTGGTTTGTTTTTAATGTCCCAAAGATAGCATTCCTTGGTTAAGAAATTTAAACATAGTAAAAAATAAGAGTAAAGTCTCATTGACAGCTTATTATATAAGGCAGATGAAACACACTTTACAGTTTTTTTTCACAATTTTAAGGTGATATTAGTTATTTAATTTAAAATGCTTAACTCACAGATAATTCATAGTTATACTTCAACATAAGTCCTTCTAGAATTATTTTTAACCTGAAAGACACATAAAAAATTGACAACTTTCTTTTAGGTCAACATTGCCGTGTTTGGAAATTTGCACTGTATTTGGAAGTATAATATGTTTTTAGATATCTCAATATGTTTCAATAAACTGCTGATTTATTTGATATTACAGATGTATAATAGAGATATTTATGATGCTAAATATAACAAGAAAAATACAAACGAAGGTGGGTAAAGAAATGACTTAGAAAACACTTGTTTATTGGTTAATTTGTCTTTCCATTACCAAAACAGTTATCAATTGTGTGCTCTGTATCAAGTTTGGGCTGGGCCAAGCAGTTCTCAGAGTACAATTCATTCACATTGTAGATTGTCTGAGGGCATGATGAGAGTAATGGATAAGTTATTAATGAAATAATTTTTCTATGTGTATCCTCTAAGTTTAGTACACTGTACACAGTTTACTTGAGAGAGACAATTTTAAAAATGACATAAAAAGGGTCATGTAAAGAAAAATTGTAGAGAGTCTTGTTTTAGACCACAAGTCTAATTGTGTGTCATATCATCCTATATACGTCATTGCATCTCATCTGAAAATGACACATTCGTATTTTCAATATTTAAGCCCAGATTACTATTCTCTTTATTAGTTTCCTGCTGAATGATACTAGTCACGATGTCCTTCCAATGTTCCAGTTTGCCATCAATAAAAGAGCATAACCATTTCTTTACTGTTACACTATTTTTAAAAATTAAAGATGTGAGTAAATATAAAACATTTAAAGCAGAACACTCTGTCAGAATTCATTAAGTAAAGTTACATGTCATGACTAGTGTTGTCTTTGGCACATATCATGTGATCAAGGAAGAGAACAGCAGCACCACTGCAGGTGTCTCAATAAAACCACCGGAGAGGTGTAGATTACCTGTTCCACAAGCATTCATCTCCCTGTGAGATTATACAACCTGCAATATTCATGCGTGTAATTCGTGTGAAATTAACTCTACAGCTCCAGTCATGGAACTCTTTTAAATGTTATAAACTAAGGAGAATATTCATTTCTTAAATGAAAAATGTTTTTTTTTAAAGAGAAAAAAAACAATATAAACAATGGTACAAAATTTGAAAATAAGAGAGTAGGAGAGTAACAAGAAATAACTGAATTATACACTAGTGTTGGAGAGAGAGAAAGAGAGAGAGGGAACAAAGTTCTGTTTTTCTTTCTTTAGTTTTGCTCTGTTTGAAGTGCAGAGGATTGAACCCAGACTTCGTGCATGGCAAGCAAGCATTTTATTTCTGAGCTGTAGCCTCACACCGTTCTGTTATGTTTTCCAACTGTGTTCACCTGTGTGGTCCAGGTTAGTTATGAACCTGACTAGTACACAAGCTACTAGATAGTATGAAAAGGGGTGTATTTAATTGCAAAGAACTGTCTTACACAACACTGTAGTTTAAATAGGCACACCTGAAACCCACAATGCTTTCCATCAGAAAGACACGCTGGGACTTCTGTGTGGTGAATAACAACCCATAGATGCATCTCCGCCTGCCTTGGGTATTACGGTCACCTTTTATAGAGATTCCGTGATTACATGGGATCCATTAACCATAGCCCAGGACACTCTGCCCGTTTCAAGACTCTTACATCAGCAAAGCGCCTTCTGGAAAGTGAAGAGCATAATAACAAATTTTGGGGGGAAATATGTTGTAAATATTTTTGAGAGCTATTATATTATCAATCAAATAAATTAGCAATAATGATTAAACAGGAAAAGGAAGGAAAGAGAGAAAAATGAACGATAAAGACAAAGATAGGAAAAGGGTAGGAAATAATGGGTTGCCAAATTTTGCTAGTTTTGTTTGACTGAAGAGAGTCATAATAATTTTCACTTCTAATGGAAAAATGACAGAGCGAATGCTTTTATACTTTTGCCAAAGGGCAAAAATAAAGTATGTATTAATACCCACTTACATAAAAACTCTAAAACAGAAGGTATTTACAACATTCTGAAATTTGACTCACATCTTGTTAAGATTTATTAAGAAAATGAGCTAACTTTGTAACTTGCATTTGAAGATAAAACTAAAAATATTCTTTAAATTCTCCAAGAACATAGATTAACAGGAAAGATACAGGACCCACAAGTATGAGATACACCACTTTAAGATTCAAAAAAGAAAAACAATCAGAGTACATAGTCCATTTATTTGCATGGCTCAAAGAGATAATATTTTTTAAAATGCAATTACGCCCTTTGGAAGTTCTCTAAAATTCATGCATTCTCTCCTCTTTCTTGCCTTTTAAAAAAAAAAACCCATCCAGTATCAATCCTGCTCAATACGTTCTATCTGATGAGGGCAAAATGAAATGATCTGGCTGGCTGCTTCTAAGCAGTGAAAAAAATTACCCATTCATCTGACCATGAAAGTAATGAGACAAGAGAAAAATGGAGAGTAAATCAGTAAATGAATAAGAGGAGAATGGGGAAAATATAGGTCCAGGTAAGTGTTACATTAACTGAACAATAGAGAAATGAAATAAAATTAAATAAGTATTGATAAAGTCGGGCAGAAGTGAATGGAATGAGCCTTGACAGCATTTTCTGAAGTTGAAGACCATTGTGCCACAGGCAACCCTGAGCACTAGTATAAACACCGCTGATCTGTCATGAAAAGAAAGCGATATTTTCATTCTAATGTTAAAGTTTTAAACATTTTTCAGGGACGATTTCAGCACATGCACTCTTCTCTGTGAACGTTGGCACATCTCTCTTCCTATGCTTGTTTCATTCATTCATAGGAAATAAGGGTGAGATATCCTTAGTCTTAATTGTCTTCTTTTATCCATCCACCTGTATTCTTAGTTATATTCTTCCTCATATCATTACAGTCTGTATTTTTCATATCCTTTGTGACACTCTAGAAATCAGATAGTTAAAAATCGATATGTTAATTCCTTCAGGTGACCTTGGTTTCCTAATTGTTTTCAGTCCCTAACTACTCATCAGTTTCCAACACAGAATAACAACTGAAAACAATATTACAAAATTATAAACATGTATCGGGCACAGGGTTGGTCATAATTAGTGAATATTTTATTTTAATCTGCAGGTTAAACACTCAGGACATGTCTGCTACGTTATTAGAAGGGTACGTGGATGTATTGTTATGGTTCTACAGAGGAACCGGTTCAATAGAAATCATATATATGATTATATAAAGGGATTTAATAGGTAGACTAACAGGATAAGAAACAAAGATTCACAATAGCTATCTCCAGAATCAGATGCAGAAGAATGCAGGTTGATCATCTGTTGGCTTCCAAGCTGAGTGTCCAGTAGCACTTGAAGGTGAAGATCCGGAAGGTCACTGTGCTGTCCCTGGTGAAATTCTGTCAGAAAGGAGAAAATTTGGCCTATACATGAGGCTGAAGGGTCCATTCTGGAAGGCTTACAGATCTGGAGATCAATGTGCAAAGGAAATGGTGAACACTGGACCTCTCCCAAAGGTGGAGACGTCTTTCCCTCAAATGACGTCTAGGTTACTGGCATATTGATTATTGGCACCGAGACATGGTGTGGGATTTCACTCTTTCAGTGGATTGGCTTACACATGAGTCATCCAGAGACACCCACAACACTATTAATCCTCCAGGTAGTGCTTACTCAAGTCAAGTTGACATATCACAATGATCAATCACAGTAAGCTATAATACCATGTTTTAGTCCTAATTTAGCTATTAATACTCAAAATAAAGCCAAATTTTCCACTATATCTAGATTTCAATTATCTTGAATATTCATTTGCATTTTTCATTGGGTGAAATCTCATGAATAGTGAAAAAACACTCTGAAACAAATTTCAGGATGTCAATACATGATACTGATCAGAGTCTGTTTAATAATATTTTATTATATTTGGGGATAGTTCATTACTCATTGTTAATAGTTTAAAAATTCTATATAATTTAATTTGCAAAAAATTGGAATACTGTTTACTATTTCCATTTTGCAGATAAAAATATGTACATATAGAGTCTTACATTTAGAAGTGGCAGAATTAGAATTTAATTCATTCCTGCCCACGTTCAAAGATATGCCTTTTCTCTACCAAGATTATGTTATCCTTCTACAGCACATCTTTGTGGAGAGCTGGGATTTGATTGTAGTCTTTAATTTCCATGCTGATATTTTTCCATATTGCCAAAGACTATCTGTGATTTCATTTGTCTTGGTTTCAGGTAGTGGCAGTCATCTTTAGTCTGAACATATTGAGGAGATAAAGATCAGATATAAACAATTCATAACTATAACTTGTGAGCTATTTATTCTGAGAAACATAATGAAATTTTAGGACAGTCCTTCCAAACAATCTTGCATCAAACCTGTCCTAATTATCCGGTTTGGGGCATGGGTTATGTCCTTGCCCAGTATTTTCATGTGTGTGTTCTTCCGGTCCAACATTATACTCATTTGATGCTCCCTCCTGTTATCAGAACTTCTGTCACAGTAGTATCACAGTGCTTGTGTGGAAGAAGAAGCAGATTTAGCATTAGTGCAACTTATTATAATAACATGTAGTAGAACAGTTAGCAAGGAGTCAGTGTTGGATACCTATTATATTTGTTTTAAATGTAATGTTACATTATAACTTCATGTCCTTTTAAAAGAACACTTTTTAACAAATGCTCACACCTAACAACTGTTTCCTTTGTTGAAATCTTAAAATAGGCACTTATGAACTAATATAAATTAGCTCAAAGATATTATGGACAAAATTTTACATGGCAGAAAATCACACCTTTCTTGTACTATTGGAAAGATTAATTGATGCATAGTTTTTGAATTATCATGATTGGATATGAGCATATCTCATGGTTCATTTTAGAAATCATCAATAGATAAAGCTGGTGTACGTTGTAGGTCCACACAGTTTCTGACCAAAGTGGAATAACTAGGATTGTATTTATTCCCTTGATGTGAGCAATTTAAAATGAATATGAAATAATAACAGCATCCCTGAAAATATTAGAGAGAAGGCATGGAAGACAGCAATATGTGAGAGAAAGAAAAGTAACAACACAACCAAAGCAGTCATGTAATGACTACACTCTGCAAACCCAGATGAATTTTTGAGGATAATAATCAGGGAACTCAAGCAGAGTTTGGTCTCTCCTTTAATTGAAGATACAGTAATGAGTTTATAAGGAAACCAAGACAGCTCAGAGTGACAGACCAGAAGCAAGTGGGTTGCACACTGGACAGAACTCTGGAGATGTGCACGGTGCTCCTCTACTCACTGAATAATCATCAGAGCATTTATGGGGACAGTATCCACAGTCAGAGAAGAATCAGCTGAAAAAGACTAGAGGGAGTAGTGCCTGCTGCTCTCACTGGTCCAGAGAAAGAATTATTTCTATTAGCAAGAAGGAAAACCTTATACTTCATGGAGAAATGATTATACCGAGCATTTTGCCCTCTACAATGAGAAAAAATTAGACTACATGCTGCTTAAAATAAAGAGCCAAAGGAATAAAATTGTTTCTAAGAAACATAATGTGTCCCATGGCAAAGATTAAGAATCTTTACAGGTATATAAAATTGTCCAGCTTCTAACAAGCTGAAATCCAATACAAAATTATAAGGGATGAAGAAACAGGAAATTACAACCCAAATGAAGACAAAAAGTAAAGATCAATCTAAATGTTCCATAACTATTAAAATAGTCGGCGTATTAGGCAAGGATGCTATTATGACTGTATTCTACACGTCGGAGAAGCTACAGAGAATAAGTTATAGGCTTAGACATTTAAAATATGATTAAGGGACCCACACAAATTCAGGGGAATGAAAACTAAAATTTCAGAGATTTAAAATACACAAAATGGAATCAACATCATATTAGATGATTCTGGAAAAAAAAAAAAACCAGACTGAAAATAGCCACAGTTCTCTGAAATGAAACTAAGAATAAAAAATTTTAAAAACAATAGAGTTGTTGGTGAACTGTGACATAAAGAAAGTTCTATCCATACCTTTATACATATCCATCTGTATTTATCTCTCTCTATGTATACTTATAAATTAATATATATATATATATATATATATATATATATATTTGGAGAAAGAGAAGCTTCTCAGAAAAGATCATAAAAATTTTAGGGAATCATGGCTGAAAATGTTTTCAACTTTGATATTAATTATAAACACAGGTTCACAACTTCCAGAATTCCAAGCACAAGAAATAATAATAAAACCGCAGGAAGGCATAAATTAACCAAATTGCTGCAAAAAGTGACAAGAAAAATCTTGAACGTCTTTGGAGGAAAGGTGCAGGGAATTTGCTGGGGAACGAAAGGACAGAACAGTCTCCTTAGAAGTAGGACAGTAGAGCCATATCACTAGAGCATGAAAAGGAAAAGGAAACTTCCATCCTAGAATATTTACTAATAAAAGTAATCTGTAAAAAATTAAATATAGTCATTACACAAATAGAACTTGAAATATGTGTAATCCATTACTGCAAGGCTTACCAGAAATGTTAAAGGTCATCTTTTAAGTTTAAGGAAATTGGTTCCACATGGAAATGTGAATTTCCACAAGGGCATATCTTCATAGTTGATGGAATATACCACAGTGTTCCTTTTCACACACACTTTTAATTTTGTTTTCGGTAATAAAGAATTCCCTTCACCTTAATATCATTTAACAGAGGCATACACTAAGTAGGTTCTCTGACAACAGTTGAGTGAGAAATGAAAATCAACAATCAGAAATCCCTTGGTTGTGTAAACCTTTATTCCAGACTTGAATGACTGAGCTAACTCTGAAGAACACAATGGTTTCCTATTCTTACTATTATTTTAGAATCTGTGGTAGTTTAACTAAAAATGGCAAAACTTCGAGTATGTGTGACACAGGGGCTGGGGATATAGCTCAGTGGAATAAGCGCCTGCCTAGCAAGCGCAGGGTCCTGAGTTCGATCCCCAGTACCGCCAAAAAAAAAAAAAAGTATGTGTGACACAGGGACTACCTCAGCACAGAATTTCTGTTGTAGTCAATAGTTTGGTTCAGTTAAAAAGATATAGGGCCACATTATTTTAGAAATAAACTTAAAAATCTGTTAACAAAGCTGTGGTCTTTCTTAAAGAAAAATAGCAGCTGTAGAGATAAAAGATCATGTCTATGTCCTTTGTCAAGAATATTTTAAACTTCTTATATCAAAAGGTTAATTTGATTAGAAACATAGTAGATGTATTTATAAATTAGATAAAAATAAACAAAAGAATATCCTTAAGAAACCATTAAAATATTTGAGGTATTCACACTTTGATTTAGTTTTTATCATGAAAACTAAAATAACTACAATTATCTGGTGACATTATTGAAAATTTAAGCAAAATACTGAAATAGCTTATAAATACTAGAAGTGCACGCCAAATTCTGTGTAAATTTATTATGAAGTGAATGTGGAAGTTTGTACTTGCTTTTCATAAGTGCTTAAGAATGAACATATTTTAAGAAAAAGAAGATATAGCTTCATTCTACCATATGCACAACATAAACTTTAGGCTAAATGATAGATAAAAATGGTTTTGCCTATACCAAACGAAAAACAGTTCTAAACACCTTAAATTATTTACCACAAAGTTTATTCTTTCATTTTTAAAAATTGTCTGTTTTAAGATTAAGTATTCCATCATGGAAATTGCACTCAACACTTTGCTAATTACCTGGATTAAGCACATGTTTAAGCAGACATGATAATAATGAAAGTTTAAGTTCTTCAGAGTGTGTGTTCTAGAGCCTCAGAATGTGAAACATTTCCATAGCGAAGATATCCTATATATATCAGATTAATTTGAAACATGACATATAGCTTTGATCAAGTGGCCAAAGGTTGAGTGCTGAGTTTTGCCAATGACAGTCATCAAGAATCATGAGCTTTCCTTAGAAGCTGTCCCAGACTCTTGGAAAGTCTGTGAGAAGCTTGGTGAAAAACTGCCCTGTGGACTGCTGCTTTTGGCTCATGACTGTACTTAATGGGCAAACATAGATCAGGAAGAAATGAATCAGGAGCCATGCTACGGTCATGGCTTTATAGACATCAGAAAGATACCCAAGGATTCCACCAGAGTTTGTTCACCAAACAGAACTACCCATGAGAAGTGAAAAGTAAAACAATCTTAAAGTGAAAGGACCGGTTCAGATACCCAACATGACTAGAAGAAGCATTACAAGAAACAACCCTGTGTAGAAGGTTCAGAGACATTAGATCCTGTGCAATCAGAAGTGATTCATAGAGTTACACAATCTTCGCAGGTTTAAATAGATATAAAGTGGAACTAGGTGTCAAAGTTGAGATTACCATTGTACATGTCAGCTATTTTAATAAAATTCTTTATCAATTGTTGTTTTTAAAAGCTACCATATGAACACATTTATCTGCTATTCCATAATGCCTAATAGCAAGCAAGATACTTAAATGCAAAAAAAAAGATGAACCTAAAAAAATATATAAAATAAAAGAAGATGAACCTGATTGTTATAGGATGTGCTATATCAAAACAATAATTTGAATAATTATTATGTGTATTTGAAAATGTATATAGTAACCCTGTAGAACCTGAGGTGGAACTTGCATTATTGGATAACAGCTATTTTTAAAAAATGAAAAGAAAAAGCTATTGTTAGCCATATTACTCTTAAAAAACTTAAGAAACTAATTTAGGTCATTCTTTTTTACTTCCCTAAGCCATGCTTTAGTTTTCATAATTATATCATCCTAGACATGAAATACAGTGACAGGAGATATCACATCAAAACATTTTACTTTTAATCCAGAACTCCACAAAAAGGAACTGTAAGGAAGAAAATAAGCTTTGACAGTTTGTCAAGTCAAAATTGTAGGTAATTATTTTAAAGTAGGTCTTCTTCTTTATTTTAAAAATGAAGGAAGAAAGTAGCCATAATTATACTGTAATATAAATGCAAAAATAGTACAGTCTATAATTTCTGGAATTACAAATTATTTTTTTGTGAGATGCAACAGGTACCAAACAAAGGAGATATATTTGTCAAAAATGTGACTTAGTACAATGAGCTAAATTTAATTCCAGCTATGTAGATATTAAAATAATGACAATAATTTGAATTTTGTGCCATGAATCATCATGGATATCAATATTTAATAAGCTGTGTGAACAAAAGTTGAATATACAGTATGTTTAGCAATTTTAACAGATCTCAGCATAGTAAAAAGTATAATAGTCGAAATTTTGTTAATGTTCCCATTGTGACTATAACGCATCTCACAACAAAATGTTTTCCACCACGCTTCTAATTATTGACTGCTCCATGTCAGAACAAAATTCCTCTTTTAAAAAAACAGGTTATTTTCCCTTCCTACATTAGATAGCAACAAGAAAAATACGTTTGACGTATTTTGCAAGATAGTTGAAAAAATCTCTTGTAGGAAGTTTGAACAAATTTAAGGGTAGACAGACAAAGACAGGCTGTTCACTTAGGAAATCTTCAGAGAAAATAAAAATCTAGAAATAAAGACATATCAAGACAATAATGATGGGCTGGGGACATAGCTCAGTGGAATAAGCGCCTGCCTAGCAAGCGCAGGGTCCTGAGTTTGATCCCTAGTACCGCCAAAAAAAAGATAATAATGATAATTTCAATTTTTTCTTTTTTTTTCTGAGAGCAGACTAGAAATTTCCCTTAATCCCTAAAGAGTGGACTTGTTGTTTTATGTACCTTTATATTATCTTGAATAAGCTAAAAAGAAAATTAAGCATGAAATTTTATAATCTTTCATTACATTCATTAATGGTAACAAAGTTACCACCATAGTATCTCTTCCAGCACAAATGACTGTTGACATCTGCTCATCTCTGATAGAGGCATCCTCTTTATTTTGTAAGGACCTACAATGACATAATTTTTTGCATATGTTAAATGTACAAAATGCATACGTATATGTATATATGAATATGTGATCCATATCTAGCTTTGAGACGACAAAGATTTAGGTTAGGGATTTAACAACATGTCTTTATTGCAAATATATACTAATAACAAAATTTTAAAATGTAACCATGATGTGTTTTGCACTCACTTTATACCAGATTCTATTGTTAATGCCTTATGTATAGTAACACAATTAATTCTCACTAGAGCTGAATGAAATGGTGCTCTTTCGTTTGTTTTTTGTCTTTTTGAGACAGGGTTTCACTTTTTCGCTCAGGCTGGCCTTGAACTCACTTTGTAGCCTAGGCTGGCCTAGAATTCACAGCCAGCCTCTTGCCGCTGTCTCCTGAGTGCTGGGATTACAGGCATGCGCCACCACACTCGGCTTGGTGCTATTTTTAATAATTCAAATTTACTAATGAAGAAACTATGATTCTTCCAACTTATGTAACTAGTCAGAGGATGACTGCAGTTCACAACCAGCAGTTTGGCCCGGGAGTCTGTGAACTTTTCCACCACACTCAGAGGGCCCCGCAGTGTGAATCTTCCTGGCGTATTCATCAGTTCTTCTAGTAACCACTAGCTAGGAACTGATGTGACCTCAGGCTAATGAGAGTCTTGTAGTATGTTCCAGGGCCAAATCAATAATCTTTATCTGTTGTTTGTCTCTACTTTTAAGTTAGGGGGAAAAAAAAAATATATATATATATATATATACATATATATATTCTTTGCAAAATCAAAATGTCTGAGCAAAGCTTTCTTTTACTTGGCAAAAAATATTTGGTTCATTTTTTCATAATTCTGTGGCAATATGATATATGATATCATAATTTTAATTAAATTTAATAAGCCATCAATACATACTATACACTAGTGAATGCTGTCCAGTTGGCTTGGAAGGCAACTTCTGTAATTTTATCTCCCAGTTCCTCCAGCTCACATTCTAAATCTTACCCATATTTTTTTAAGTTTTACTTTTTTATCTGTACACACATGCAGTCCACACTGATTACATTCCCTGTGTGGAGTTGGCCAGGTTTCGTGCCACCTCTCAGTTCCTTTATCCATCCTTCTCCTGCTCCTCCCTCTCCTCCCTCTCCTTCTCCTCCCTCACCCCTCTCCTTCTCTCAGTCCCCTTCCCTTCTGTAAGAGATTTATTTCCCTCTGACCCATTAGTTATTTTTTACTTGCTCTTTTTGAAACACAAAATTTTCTCCATCCTTAACGGCACCTTTCTAGAGTTTTCCAAGCCACATAAATTTATTTTTGTACTTAAATATTACATATATATACACATATATATTTACATTTCCCTAAAAATAACATTTCTTTAATAAAAATTAATTTCAATAATATGGAATTTTGTAAAACATTTTTGAAAAATTCTTTTTGCACTATTCAAAAAGTAGCAAGTAGTCTCACGAAAGAAAAAAAAAAAGGAAAGCTTACTCCAACTTCAAAGAATGGCCAAACCTAGGCAGCTTAGCACTGTTTACAGGGCTTATATTTATCAGCCTACTAGTAAAAAGTATCATCTAGAAAATCATATACCTAAAGGTAGGAACTATATTCCAGTTTCTAGGAGAAGGCAGTTTGTATGATGCCCTTTTTTGGTTGAATAAATATATTGAGTCACAGTTCCATTGAACACACTCAGACACACAGGCACACACAACTTTACTTGATATAAAAGAAGACCTGGTTGTAAAGTCAAAAGTTCAATCTTTTTACCACTAACAGAGTGATCTAGAAATCTACTAAATATCTGCATTTTGACTTAATTATTGGGAAAAGGGTAGTGAAATGTGATTATGTGATTATCAATTATATGTAGCAACTTGATTGGGCTGAGGGATATTTAGCTACCTTATAAATACTATTTATGGGATGTGGCCATAGATATGTTTCTGGAATAATTACAGTCTTAGTACATGAGCTGAGTAAATCAGATATCCCTCTCCAATGTGGGTGAATATCACTGTATCAAATGGGAAACTGAGAAGGTTATATTCATCCTCATCTGCCCTGACTACTTAAACCAGGACTCTGATTTTCCCCTCCCTCTGTGCCTTGGTTCACAAACTTAATTTTTCCCGCCATCCTTGTCAGAAACAAAATTGGAGAAGCTGGAATCAAATTTCCCCACAAGGTCAACAGTAAACCTAACCATCCAATTTGCTTCTGTTCTTGTCTAATTTGGTTTGTGATCAGAATCATGGAAAGAATTAAGTTCGTCAGTTGAGGCACCACAGTATAGGTATATACTTTTATATAAATTAGATATCTTATAAATATTTTCTAACATACTACCATGTAGTAAAATTAGTTAGGGTATTAGTAGTAATATATTCAATAGATATTTATCTATAGATAGATGACTGAAGTATAACATTTGCAAAATTACACAATGCATTTATTTTTCAAGAGTGCACAAAATGATTAGCCCAGATTTATAACTAAAATTCAATCTGTCACTTATTGTGTGATTGCTGAAAAAGGTAAGACATTTATCAACATGTTCCTGGAACACCTCTTTGATACTACCAAAGTCTTGTCAAGTCAAGGGGATATTGTAAACATGCCCCAAGCACATTGTCAATGTAAGCATTGCCTAAAGGACATCAGGAAACAGGAACACTGATGTCAGTCAACTGTTGCTTGAAATGCTGTTCATTCAAAGGAACAAAGCAAGTTCATAATGTTACTGCTCAGGTAAAGTATAAACCCTTGCTCCTTGTGCTAAGGAGATGAAGAAGAGAGTGCTGTAGAATGCTATGTTCCATCTGGCTGCCACTGGATTTTATGAGCAGAAAAGATCACTGTAGAGAAGATAAATAGTAAGAGTTCAAAGGCCACCGATCAACAGTTTGAGCTCTTTCTGACATTTATTCACCCATCACTACTAGTTTTGTAGAGCAGGGCTGTTGGTGACCTTTCCCTGTTAATAAATACTGATTTACCTCATCCTCTCTGTTAGTAATCTTAACAAACCTTCCTGCTCATGAGCTGGCTCCAACGGTTTCTTTGGTCTCTTGGCAACCAGTTCCACTACTTGAGCACAACTGAGCTTTGGATGAGGCACAGAGAAATGGCTCATAAGAAATTCTTCAATGCAATAAATAAGTAATTCCTATTCTTTAAGCAGACATAAGTTTAAAGTTTACTTTGAATTCACAGATAGTACTTCAGATGTTCAAGGATTGTGTGTGCGTGCGTGTGTGTGTGTGTGTCCATTTTAAAGCTGACTGTGTTGTGGACTACATTATGAAAGTTTTGAACAGGTGAAGTACTTCAGAGATTGCATACTTGATCTTACTTAGACCATCAACCCATCCTGTGATCACTACTAATTTTGCAAACATTCAGTAAGCAATGGCATATATGAATGAAAACAGTTCATCCATCATGTAACTGCTATTTAATGTACTCTTTTATTTGTTTTATAATGATGGGAAAAATAGATAATATTAAAAGGATTTTATATCTCACACCAGAGAAACAATGCAGTATTTACACATACATCCAATTTATTTTACTTAAGAGTAGCCTCAAGCCCATCCATTTACCTAGAAATGTCTCAAGTTGGTCCTCCTTTGTGATGAGTAGTATTCCCTTGTATAAAAACCACATTTTCTTTATCCATTCATCAAACAATGGGCATTTGGGCCATTTCCAAGACTTAGCTCTTACAAACCATGCTGCCACAAACGTGGGTGTGCATGTATTGCCATAGTGTGATGAATCTAATTCTAGGAGCATAATGAGGAGCGGGATAGCTGGGTCGAATGGAACACCTACCCTTAGGTTTTGAGGAATCTCAGCACGGATCTCCACAGTGGTTGCAGCAGTCTACACTCCCACCAACAGGGGAGAAGGGCTCTGTTTTCCCCACAGCCCCAGCAGCATTTGTTATTGGTTGATTTCTTGATAACAGCCATTCTTTCTAGAATGACGTGGAATCTCAGCTTTGTTTTAATTTGTATCTCTCAAGTGACCAGTGATAGCAGACCTTTTTTCAATATGTATTTGCCATTTCTACATCTTTATCTGGAAAGCGTCTATTTCATATACCACAGTGTTCCTCCGCTGTGAGAAACTGAAAGTGTAAATGAGGACCAAACTGTGTAATAGATAATGTGAAATGGGAAGAAAATGTTCACGTGGGCAGGGGAACTAGGGAGGGGGCACGGGAAAGGAAGGAAGAGAAGAGAAAGAATGAGAAATGTAGGGAAAACTGAAAGCAAAGCTTTTGCAAATAAGGATGATGAGGCGAATTGAAGGGAGTGCAGTAGGATGGAAAAAAAAAAAAACAGAACTGAGATAGATCTAGACACAAATACAGGTACAAATTCCCTATGATGAATGTGATGATAATTTAGACCTACAATATACCAATAAACTTAATTCCTTTAACAGTAAAATAAAGCAAAGTAAAAAAGATGAAAAAAAGAGTAATTAGATTTATTTTCAAGCACAAAAGTAGCTAACTCACAACTGATGTTATGTACCAATGTCTTTTCTATTTTTTGCTTTGTTATATTTAGTTCCTAAAAAATTCATCTCTGGGAGATGTGAGGTACAGTTATTTATTCAAAATTCAACAGAATTGACATACCAAAATTTTATATTTCTTCCTCTCAGGTTAATGAATATTTACAAAGTTAATCAAGAATTGATATAATAATTCAGGAAAAATCTGGCATACATTTATTTTTTTGCTGTGAATAATCAAGGTTTTTACTAACATTCATCGAATTTAGAAGGTAATCACTGAGGTCTTTATTTTTCACAGTAGAGCATGGGAGATTGAAAAATTAATGGAGCCCTTTGAGAAAAATTTGGGTGCCCATTATCAGTCAATATCAGGGGAACAAAAGAATTTTCTACCCTAGAGATGCTGTAGCCTTCTTCACCCATCATCAGTTCTGTAAGGGTATAGAGCGTTTACCCCAGTCTGGCCAGGTGAGGGACAGCAACATGGAAATTACATCTCCAGGAGCACCATGTTCAGTCTATCAACTAAAATAGTATGAATCAGTTATCAGAACAATTCAAAGAGAAGAAATAGTCAGTTACCTTGGTTTCAGAGAAGGTTCCAATGTATTTCACATTGTTGATGAAATTAAGTTTCATCCAAGCCAAAGTTGCAAGTATTTAATTTTTCTAACACTTTGGTTTTAAGACATAACTTCATTGCTAGTAGAAAATCATCAAGAATACCAGTATAGTTTAAACTAAAATGTCCGTTACAGACTCAAGGTGTCAGAAGTGGGGCTTTTGGAATGTCTTTGAATTTTGAGGACTTATCAAGGATCTGTCAGGATATAGGGTCTTCTCTGAAGAGGCAGGTCCCAGAGGAGTGGCCCTGAGCCATGTAATTAACCTCCTCAACTCCTCCATTCAAATTCTTGATTTATGCTTACCAGGAGCAACAATTCCTCGGCCAAACCTCTGTGCTGTTTCACCGGGGAGTCAGCAGCATGAAACGTGAGGAAAAATCAACCTCTCCTTTAATTTCAGGACTTAGGTCAATGAGTAAAGTAACTAAGACGAATTCCAATGAATTAGAACTACTTTCTAGTTGTTTCTTGCCAGCCATTTTAAATAAATGACATATAATCTTACGCTTGTTTTAATGGGCAGGAATTAGCAAGAGAGATAAGAAAGAGTCTAACAGCTTGACAGTGAAAACCAGAATTTCTCTGAGTAACGAAAATTTGAAGTGTATTCTTAATTTACTGTAGAAAAACCTGGAAAAACACTTTGGCTTTAAAAGTGTTTAAAAATTTGAAAAATTGTCAAATGTGTTGTATGCTCCAGAAAGCTGCCAGTTAATGAATTTTTTCTTTACTAAGTGATTTTATACTATAGTAACCATCTATATTTTTAAAAATTAAAGTAAAATGGAGGAAAGGAAAATAACTTTTATTATACAGACCTTTCTGTGCTTTAAAATTTTTCTAATTTTTTTTTCCATTACACAAAATAAATAGGAGGAAGTAAAATAATTTGTAATTAAAATTAACTTTCCTGTTTTCTCTTTTTATCCCTCCTTATAATTTTTTCTTTTTTTTCAATAATGCTACAGAAAAATTAGATTGTGTTGTTCCTTTTAAAATGAAAATACTTTCCATGAAAATTTCAGTTGTGTGGGGATATAACCATCAATGGAACGCCAGGGTTTCTCTGTGCTGGTAAATGTTGAAGACAGGAGGAGACATCACAATATTCTGCAAGTTCAAAAGATCAGCCGTGTAATGTGCAGTGGAGGATTTGAGAAAAACACAGGTTTTCTGCATAAAGGAATATGAGAGATCTTTCATGGGTTGTCAGCCCAAAAAAAGAGATGCAGGGAGCCCTACATAGTGCCAAGACATCAGCTCGCCAGAGGACTACCAGGGAGATGCACTCAGCGTCAGGAAAGGGATGTCTTAAACTCTATCCTGTATTGTGGCCTAAGTAACATTATTTGCTGTGCTAAGATTTCCTGTAATGTGTAGTTTGCAAACTCTTATTTAATTGGTTCTTTGAGAGTGATGAAGGAAGAGAAGCTATATTAAGGAATAAGAGAAATAAACTATTTCCACAGTTAGCTGTACATAGAGAAATGGAGAGAAACAGATATTAACAGGAAAAAAAAAAACAATTTGAGAAGAATGTTTACTTCTTACTAAGCCTCATGAGATGGTAGGGTGAGACACGAAGTCAATTTTAACAAAATCATAAAGGCCAATGTGTCCCTTAGAAGACACACACTTCCAAAGGAACATTTGAGATGATTCCAAATGTCCTGTGCATGAAAATACCACCACCAATGCACACTTCATATCCATGACTAGACTGAGGATTTCTGATATTGTTTTCTCATCTGCCTTGCTTACATGAATGCTTCTCAAGTTTATTAAAAACATTGCAGGATGATGTTTTTAAAGGGATTACAGGGCTGGAGGTACAGCTCAGTGGGCTAAGTGCTTGCCGCTGAGCACTAGGGCCCTGAGTTCGATCCCCGGTCCCGGAAAAAAAAAAAATAAATAAAGGGATTACAGTATATTTTTCTGTGGAAAGATGTAGTTCAACTACCATACATGCATGGTGTAAATCATTGATTTTGAATGCATTCTGCAAAGAGAGTCTACTATAATGAAGTATAAAAATTTAAGTACATTTAGCTCTTACATTGTAATATAAATCTGTTATAGAATATAAATATGCCCTAATAGTATTTCATTTTATTTATCTTTATATTACCCATAGCACTTAACATCTAAAGAAGATAGATAATAATCTCAGTAAAATAAAATATTTGTATTATAGACTACTAGCTTTTAAGTGTTGCTAGCCTTTTTTAAGATAAGATTATAGAAAATGTTTATGATAGTACTCATAAGTTTTATTAAATTAGAATTTTCCTCATTCTTTTGAATTTGACCTTATAAATTAGGTGATTTAATGGTTTTACAGTTTTTACTTGCTTGAAAAGTTAAAAAGAAATATGTATTATGCAAATTAAGACTTCTTGTGTACATTTCAATTAATTAAAAACATTTCAGAAATTGTCAGTTAGCCATATTTTATTGAGAACTTCCAGGTGTCCAGAAATTTACTATGATTCTTTAAAATTAAAAAATGTAATTATTTTGATAGATAAAACCCAACTTGATGAAACTCATTGAATCATTTTCAGAGAATTCAAATATCAGGTAATATAGTAAAAAGTCATTATCGATCATTTATTTTTAAAATACACAGAAATAAATTGTAATTGTCTGACAGACACACACTTTTAGTTCAATTTTATGTCATACACATGAAAACAAGTAATTTGAAGCTGTTTTACCATATTTAAAAGGAGTTTGTAAAAGTATATGGAATAATAATTATTAGAATCTTTCTGCAATTAAAAAATTAAAAGAAGAACGTGGGTAAAAAGATTGTATCAACCATGGTTCAATTTTAATATCAGAGAAATTAAGTCTTCAATGAACAAGAATGGTAGCTTAAAATGTAGTGACTCCTCTCTGATGTCACGTGAAGTTTTCTGTATTAAAACTAGATAGATGTTAATGAAAGAATTCTAAATTTCTTGGGCCCCCAAACATTGGGTCTCTGGAACAGATAATAGGAAAGTACTGCCTCATTGATGTTATAGTAGACTTTGATGCTTACATGTGAGACGGATCCATGAGGAGAAGAATTCAGCTATATTTAAAAGCAATGACAAGGTTTTGCTGTGTGGGATTGTTCGTTTCTATCGCTGTCACCGATAAACAAGGGGTCATCTTAGCTATTACCAAACCCACTTGAAGAAGGAGGGCTTCCAGTGACCTATGGCCCAACACGGAAGGGCAGGAATTTCCACACTGTCACTATTCCCTAGGACCAGAAGCCTCAGGTAAAGTTCACAGTTGTCAGTTACCATTGCTTTTATTTTGTCTCTCAAATGTCACTGACTGGCTCCAAAGGCACTGGTAAAATGTGAATTTTAGAGTGCTGGAGACTAGCAAGACAAAAGTAATACGCACGGAGAAGAGGCCAAGCTTCTCCACTGCTGTCAAGTGAGCCTAATTTCATGGCTCTCTCTAGGGACAGCGATGAAGAACAGGTTTCATTCCGAAGGAAAATAGAAATCTTAACTACAGAGGCATGGCATATTAGCTATTTGAATGAAAAAATAGCGTATGTGTGATAATTTACATTCTTTGAATTCTCCTAAGTTCTATCTAGAAGCAGAGGAAGATTTTGCCATTTGGAGCGCATAAGAAGTGCCACTGGCAGATGAAATAAAGTTGCTCTGTGATAGCCCATAATGATGCTTTCTTTATGTAACAGTCATAGGCATAGGTTTGCATATGCATCAGATACTGTCAATATTTTCAACATTGAAAATTAGAGAGCTTGCAAGAGAGATGCATGTATGTGATTGAACATAGAAAGGTTATAAAGAAATATTAAGTAATGATCATGAATTAGCCAGTCACCAAGGAGAAAAGGGGACATTGTTGGATAAGAAGAGGAACTTGCAAAGCTTTGGTCATAGTGAAGGGATTCTCCACATTACTCCAAAACTTTGAAGTGTTAGGACAAGACTGCCTGTTAGACCTTGAAGTTAGAGCAACCCAGAAGAGAGACCTGCTGGCCAGACCCATCACAGATTCAGCCCAAAAGAACAAGGTTGGAATAGACAAATACAGCACCTAACTATGTCACCTCCTTACCCTGCTCTATTTCATCTGGGTCCCACTTTCCATCCTGGCCAGGCATCAGCATGCACGCTGGAGAAGCCACTTCACGGCACGCAGCAGTATGGATGATGCTAGCAATGAATGTGAGTATACAAATATAGCTCCTCCTTTGGGAAGACCCAAGGGCAGGGTCAGAAATAGCTGACTGATTTTCCTTGTTAAATGATTCCCATGACTGTAGGTCAGGGGTGCAGCCTGATTGACCTCACTGTACCATCACCACACCTTTTTAGGAGGACTCACATGAAGACGTGGAACTTGGCACTGCCATTCAGACACTAATGCCAAAATGAGGGAGAGATCTCCCCAGACTCCCGGCACTCGGGTGAAATGGGGAAACTTGTCTTGGATTTGCTTTGTTGCATATCAAGTACCATGAAAATAGAAAAGTGAAAAGTGGGAATGATTTTCTGCTCTTATTTAAAGCCTGTATTAATTATGGTCCTCTCTTTAAGGGATATTATTTTTAACACAGTGTTATGTTGTGATTTAATCTAATATTTTGTGTGCCATACTGTTAAAGCAAAGCCCATGAAGATGGGAAATGTGCAGGGTGTGAAAGGTGGGGCAT
Source organism: Dinomys branickii (assembly GCA_004027595.1). Taxonomy (NCBI): domain Eukaryota; kingdom Metazoa; phylum Chordata; class Mammalia; order Rodentia; family Dinomyidae; genus Dinomys; species Dinomys branickii. The sequence goes on along the minus strand of PVLD010021143.1, from coordinate 2,424 downwards.
CAGTGAGCAGAGCCTCCAAGCTGGGAGAGAGCAGGAAGTCCTGACTGTGACCTCACCATCCTAGGAGACATTTTTCTACAGGAAGGGATGTGACAATTACACAGAATGCTAGCACACAGGCATAGGGAAGTCTGACTGTGCTTTTTGATTTTAGATGTATCTGATTTCAGTGAAGGAAAAATTATAAAGGGAAACTAACATGAAATCAACACTTATTAAATGATTTTTGTATAACTTTATTACTTTTAATAGATATCAGTGGCTTGCTAGTCATTTTAATATACTTTTAATTTAGATAAATTTTGTTGTAATGTACCACATGATTTTTGAAGTGTATTTAGGGGGGGTAATTTTGGATATACACTTAAATATTTAATAATCTTTGAATCGTTTCTCAGCCTTTTGGCTAAGATCAAGTGAAATATTTACTAACCTTTGAAAGAAAAATATAGTTGTAAACAAATTATTTTGAACACATTAATAGTTTAATAGTATGTCCATTATAATAGAATTAAGTCATATTAGTACAAGAAAGTACAAAATAAAGCTAGTAAAAGGCCCTGAAAATATGTAGTTTATGTTATATACAATAGCAATACCAAAATTGAGTAAAAATAATTATATTGCTTCACCAGTGTTAAAAATATAAGTATATAATAATATTAGAAATTTAACTAAACCTGAAAGTAGAAAATATTTAGTAAAGAGAAAAATCCATTATTTAGCAACCTTTAAGAAAGGAACAAAGCAATCCATAGCAATTTGTTATAAATTAAATTGTAATAAAAAGAATGAAATAATCAATGACTTTAGAATTAAACTAGTTATAAAGTATGCAAGGAAAATAAGAGTTATAAATATTATAAAAATAAATTAGAATATATTAATACTAAAATCTCTCCTTCAAACACATTTAGTTTGTGGTAAAAAATGGCAAAATCAAACTTTAAATAGTCAAATTATTCAATTGATAATGAAAATATGTATATTTATATTTAAAAATCTTACAAATGCAAAACTATTCTTTGGAACAATAAAATCTTATAAACAACAGTATTAACATTAAAAACATCAAAAAATTTTTGTCAACTATTTTATACATTTATATTTTGTAATATTGAATTTATTATATACAAATTACTTTTATTTCTTTAAAATTTAGGAAAAAATTTTAAAATTGTGTAAAATAAATATTCATTTGGAAACAAAGGGGCACACTTTTCTATGTGATTTCTTTTAAAAAACTATGAGGAGATAATTGCCAGATTTATAAGCTATTCTGAACTCAGGATGACTCACTCTCCATGTTCTCTTCTACTGATTTCAGTTATGTTATATCTTGTTAGTTTTAATCTATTTTCTGCTTTCCAGTAGAAGTTTTTATGGGAAGTCATGCAGCAGAAATTTTTATGCCATAGTGTAAGTAGACGCACATGAAGGCCCCCAAAGCGAGCCTTCTTGGTTGGTTGCACAGAGAGGCACTTCAAGCTCTTGGCCTTGCTCACCTTTCTTCTGACATGAGCTTTCCTTTGAGCGCAGCCTTTCATGTCTGTCTCTGGCTGGCAGTGTTACCTTTGCAATTGCTACAGCTTCCCTCCTATGACCTTCGTTTTTGTCATGACTTTGTAGGCTCTTAAAGTTGTGCACTGACTACCCCGTGGCAATGGTTTTGTGGGTATCCAATTGTTAGCATCATGGGCACTCCATTTTGCTTCTCTTTATTGTTATGAAATTAATTTTCCCAACCACTACTTTCATATTCTTTCTGAGAAATACTGCCCACTTCCTTTAGAGTGAAAGACAAGGTTTCTATAGGTTCTACTTTCTAAACTATCTTTTAGACTTTATCTGCAGCAATCTTCTGTAAAACACAAACCTTCAAGTCAGTGTCAGCCACCCACTGTATGCCTCTTTACACCCTTTCCTTTTGCTGTGCTTGCTTTTATTCTTTCCTGGTGCTTCTGTCTCTACTATTTTCCTCAGCTGCAAAAAAGTTTGCTTCTGAAATCCCTGCTTAAGATACCTTTGACTAAGGTCTTTTCTGAGATGCTCCATTTCAGAAAGGAAACTAACAAACAAATATCTCTCAGATATTTCACTCTCCAAGGAAGACTTTGTACACAAATACCTTCATTCAGTGAGCACTTAAGCTTCGTTTTTGTTGTGTTTCTGCAGTTTATATGGGATGTCCTCCCATGAAGGCTAAAGAAATTCTTCATCATTTATATTCTTTTAGTTACTACTTGCACAAAATTGTCCTGGCAAAATCATACTAACGCAAAGTATAAACAACAAAAATATTTGTTAAAGAAATGAATAAAATAATTAATTACATGCTGAGCTCTTAGGGAACTTGAGACTATTCCAAAAGCGATCGTCAAGGCACTGAGGACAAACCATCTTTTTTTTTTTTTTTTTTTTTTT
>PVLD010021142.1:0-32194 GCA_004027595.1 Dinomys branickii | reverse complement strand
TGGTTGCATCTTCCAGTCTGTTCCATTGATCCTCAGGTCTGTTTTTTAGCCAGTACCAGGTTGATTTTATTACAGTAGCTTTGTAGTATAATTTCAGGTCAGGGATTGTGATTCCACCTGACTTGTCCTTATTGCCCAGGATTGCTTTTGCTATTCTGGGTCTCTTCTGGTTCCAGGTGAATTTGAGGCATATTTTCTCTAATCTGTGAGGTATGCTAATGGTAGTTTAATTGGAATTGCATTGAATCTGTACAAGAATTTTGGTAGTATGGCCATTTTCACGATGTTAGTTCTTCTTAACCATAGCAGGGTATGTTTTTCCATTTATTGAAATCTTCGATCTCCTTTTTCAGAGTACTGTAGTTTTCACTGAATAAAACTTTCACATTCTTTGTTAGATTGATTCCTAATTATTTCAATTTCTTGGTTGCTATTGTAAAGGGTATGGTTTCCTCAATTTCTCTCTCAGTCTGTTTGTTGTTCATGTATAGGAATGCTATTGATTTTTGGGTGTTGACTTTGTATCCAGCTGCTCTGCTGAATTTGTCAGTTAATTCCAGGAGTTTTCTTGTGGAGTTTTTGGGGTCCTCCATGTATAGTATCATGTCATCTGCAAATAGTGCTAGTTTGACTTCTTCCTTTCCTATCCTTATTCCTTTTATTTCTCTCTCGTCTAGTTTCTCTGGCTAGTGCTTCCAGAACTCTGTTGAACAGGAGTGGTGACAATGGACATCCTTGTCTTGTTCCTGACTTTAAAGTGAAAGTTTTTGGTTTGTGTCCATTTAGTATGATGTTGGCTGTTGGTTTGTCATAGATGGCTTTAATTAGACTGAGGTAGAGGCCATCTATTCCTACTTTTTCTAAGGTTTTTAACATGAATGCATGTTGCACTTTATTGAAAGCCTTTTCTGCATCTATTGAGATGATCATGTGGTTTTTTGTCTTTGCCTGTATTAATATGATGTATTACATTTATTGATTTTCAAATATTGAACCATCCCTACATTCCTTGGATGAATCCTACCTGATAGTGGTGTATAATGTTCATTATGATTCGCTGTAATTTATTTGCCAGTATTCTGTTGAGTATCTTTGCATCTATGTTCATTAGAGAGATTGGCCTATAGTTTTCTTTCTTGGTTGGTTCCCTCTCTGGTTTTGGTATCAGTATAATACTTGCCTCCAGAAATGTGCTCGGGAGAGTTGCTTCCTTTTTTATTTCATTGAAGAGTTTGAAGAGTGTTGGCATTAAATCTTCTTGGAATGTTTTATAGAATTCTGCTGTGAATCCATCAGGCCCTGGGCTTTTCCTTGTTGGTAAGTTTTTAATGACATTTTCAATCTCATTAATTGATATTGGGTTGTTCAGGATTTTTACGTCTTCCTGATTCAATTTTGGTAATTTGTACCTTTCTAGGAATCTGTCCATTTCTTCTGTATTTTCTATCCTATGGGAGGAAAGATTTTCAAAGTAGGTTTTAATGATCTTTTTGATTTCTGTGGGGTCCGTAGTGACTTAATCTTTTTCATTCCTTATTGCGTGAATTTGAGATCTTTCCCTCCTTTTTTTGATAAGGTTGGCTAGGGGTTTATCAATTTTATTTATTCTTTCGAAGAACCAACTCTTTGATTCACTAATTTTTTGTAGAGTTTTCTTCATCTTAATTGCATTAATTTCTGCCCTGAGTTTTATAATCTCCTCCCTTCTTTGGGCTCTTGGTTTGGCTTGTTGCTCTTTTTCTAAGAGTTTGAGGTATAGCATTAGGCTGTTTATTTGCTCTCTTTCTGTTTTCTTTGTATTTGAGTGCATTGCTATAAATTTCCCTCTGAGGACTGCTTTCATTGTATCCCACAGATTTCGGTAGGTTGTACTTGATTTTCATTTATTTGTAGGTATTTTTCAATTTCTTCTTTAACTTCTTGGTGACCCATTGGTTATTCAGGAGGTTGTTGTCTAATTTCCAAGTGTTTATGTGGTTTTTAGAGTTCTCTTTGTCATTAATTTCCAATTTCATTGCACTGTGGTCTGATAATATGCATGGGATAATTTCAATTCTTTTGCATTTAGGTAGATATGCTCTATGGGCTGGAATGTGGTCAACTTTAGAGAAAGACCCATGTGCAGCTGAGAAAATTGTGTATTCTGATGTTGTGGAGTGGAGCACTCTGTATACATCTACTAAGTCCATTAATTCACATTTTTGGTTCAGATCTGTTATTTCTTTGCTGAGTTTCTGTCCAGTTGACCTGTCTCTTTGTGTCAGAGGGGTGTTTAGGTCTCCTATTACAAAATTGTTATTAGTTATTTGATTTTTCACATCTGTTAAGATTTGACTTGTAAAGTTTAGTGCTCCATTGTTTGGTGCATAAATGTTTAGGATTGTTACCTTTTCCTCTTGCATCTTTCCGCTAACAAGTATGTAAATGGCCTTCTTTATCTCTTTTGATTGTTTTTGGTTTGAAGTTTACATTGTCTGCAAACGTAATAGCTACCCCTGCTTTGTTCTGGGGACCTGTCGCATGGAGAATTGTTTTCCAACCTTTAACTTTCTACCTGTGGATTTCCTTTTGAGTAAAATGTGTTTCCTGTATACAGCATATCGTTGGATTGTGTTCCTTTGTCCACTCTTCCAATCTTTTCCTTTTGACTGGTGAATTGAGTTCACTGACATTAATGGTTATCATGGTTATATGTTGGCTTATTCTAGTCATGTTATTTACTTGTTATTTTTCTTCTTTTGCTGTCTGTTTACTTACTTGTTCTGTTTAGGGGATTATTTCTATCGTTGTTGTTGTGATTGTGGTCTCTTTTTTCTCTGTCTAGAATATTTCTTATTGCTTTTTGCAATGCTGGCTTGGCACTCATAAAGTTCTTCAGTTGTTCTTTGTTGTGGAAATATTTTATTTCTCCATTGAATTTGAAGGATAGTTTTGCAGGATACATCAGTCTGGATTGGAAGTTGTTTTGTCTCAGAATTTGTAATACCTTGCTCCAAGCTCTTCTTGATTTCATGGTTTCCGTTGAGAAGTCTGCTGTGATTCTGATGGGTTTTCCTTTATAGGTGATCTGTTTCTTTTCTCTAGCAGCTTTTAATGTTGTGTTCTTTTCCTGAATATCTTGGATCTTGACTATTATATGTCTGTGTGTGGTTTCCCTTGGGTTATGGGTCGTTGCGATTCTATATGCCTCATTTAACTGTACTTCAGTATCTTTTACCTTGTTTGGGAAATTTTCTGCTATTATTTCAGCAAATATTCTTTTCATATCATTTGAGTTGTCTCCTGCTGTTTCACTGACTCCTACTACTCGAATATTATTTCGTTTTGCCTCATGTTGCAGCTGTTGGATTGATTTTTCTTGGGTCTTTGATGATTTTATGAGATCCTTCGTTTCATGCTCATTAGCTGCCATGCTGTCTTCAAGGTCTGAAATTCTATCTTCGGTTTCATTCAAGCGGTTTTGCAGGCTTTCAGTGGAAGTTTTCAATTCCTGGCAATCTCTTTGGGCCTGTTTCATTCTTGGTAATTCATTCCTAAATTGCTCTTGTAACGTTTCCATTTGTCTCCTAGTTTCTTCTAATCTTTTATCTATTTCTTCTCTATGTGTACGGAACATTTCTACCATTATAGTTTTCAGTTCATTTTTTGTCTGAGAGATTATTGCAGGTTTGTGGCTTATTTCTGCTTTAAGCTCTTCTATGGCCTGTTGGAGTTGTTTCATTATTTCGGATGCAATCGTTTCAGAATTTACAGGTATGTGGCTTCCTAGTCCCCCTGTATCTTTGCATCCAGGATTTGTTCTGTGTGGGGTTGAGTTCTGAAACTGCGTTTTGTTCTTATGTCTTCCCATTTTTGGGTAACAGATTTGAAATATTGAGCAATAAATTACCCAGGCAGTTCACCAGGGAAAGGTCTGTTGCAAAGGCTTCTCCAATGACTCCTTCTCTTCGAGAGAATGTCCCTTAAGCTTTCTGCTGAGAGTTCCACTTAAAAGGCTGCTCAGGTGCTGGTTTGTGGGGTGAGCTACTCCCTTCCGGAAGACCTGGGTGGGGTGTGTAAATCCGCTCCCCCACCCGCCCAGGGTTCCCTGCAGGTATGTAGACAGATCTCCTCTCCCACTCAGTGTTCTGGTCGAGGTGCGCAGATAGCTCACCCGTTTCTGAATCCGTGCCGGCAGGAAGGTTCCAAAGTGCCAATTCTTGCGCTCTCCGGGTCTGGGGGAGGGAGCGAAGTGCTCTGCTCCTCTGTGTTCCTCACGCTGCCTCGACCGTGGACTGCAGGCTGCTGAGAGCTTTGGTGACGGAGGCCGGGACCGGAGCGGGATCCCGTTTCACCGCTCGGATTTGCGGAGCCTCAGAGGAAGAAATTTTGATAAAACACTGAATGATTTCTAATGCTCTACATGTATTTATTTAACTAATACAACAAACCAATAATAAAAGTGCTTTTTTCTTGCTCATTTTACAGATAGAGAAACTAAATCACAGAGAACTACACAGAGCTAATAAATGGCCTTATTCAAGAAAGAATTTCATTTATATCAATATAGTAGAAATATTGAGTAAGGCAGTAAATTGAATTAAATAAGTATTATTTATTTGTATCTATATATCTCAATGATAAATCTATTCTTATATCTAGATCTATACTATATTCTTAAAATATGTGAAGTACATATTAGAAATCAAATGAAGACTAAAGCATTTTTTTCCTTTAAGGCATGTATAATTTTGTTAGAGAAATATTCTTATACTAAATACAACACAACATTACATTTACGGAAGTGACTTGTTTTACATGGAAGTTAAAGGCTATGAGAAATCAGAACTTAGGTCACTGGGGCTTGGCATGGCTGGCAAAGACTTTAAAGATAGGACATAAAATTGAAAATGGAAGACAGATAATGAGAATATGAGAATTTTCTCGTTGGGTAGGAAAATGACGATAGATGTTGGCCATAAATATTTCACATGTGGTTGGCAATATTGAGACAGATTTGACTAAAAAGTATGGTTTGAGTTGAACAACTAGCAAATTAGATTGGGAGAATAATTCGAATTTCAGAGGGTCTCGAATGGAGCGTATAGAATTTGTACCCTGTTTTGTCATCAGTTAGTGTTGTTTTTGAGAAACAAAGCAGGCAGGAAGTAGTATGAAATCCGATAGTGTGTTAGAAGGGTTAGTGAAGAGTTGGATTCAGAATAATTCAGGGCAGACACTGAGGATAGCTGGGATGAAGAAAATGGGTTAAGAAGTTCCAATTCAGGAATAGGGTAAATAACACCCAAGTCAGGGCCAGGGATATAGCTCACCAGCACAAGTGCCTGCCTGGCAAGCACAAGGTCCTGAGTTCAATTCCTAGCCAAAAAAAAAAAAAAAAAAATTAAAATTAGAGTTTTGGCACTAGGACTAAGAATGTGAAAGAGAGGATCATCTTGATGGCTGGATTCAGTCACGTTTGGCCGTGTGTTAGAAAACTCCGGGAGGACCTCTGGTGTGTGCTTCCCAAGGGAGGAGACAACCTTGGTATATGGTAGTGAAGAATGGCGGCTGCTTGCCTGGGATTATTGTACATGTTGTTGCTCTATATGTGTGTACAAATACATTGCAAGAGGAAACTCCAGTGTCTGACTGTAAAACTATGCCAGAGGAGATCTGGCACTCTCAAAAAATAGATATGAACAATTAAAGTGTAAGAGAATTTGTCAAGTAATTGGAATTCAAACAGTTTGCCTGCATGGATCATCTATTATACAAGTGTATAATTACACTGGCTCAGATTAACACTGACTTTGAAGAACCAGCCATAGTGTCCTGTGCTTGTCAGAGATTTACTTCTTTTCCACTTTATGGGTTTCATTCATGAAAATCATTTTAAGCATTAGTGGCAAAATGTTACAATTAGAAACCATGCACCCATAAATTTTCACCAGAAAACAAAAGTTTCTAGTAATTTGAAGGTGTTATAAGCATTCCATTTTACCTGATATGAAAAGCATAGGACAACAGAAGGTGGTAAAGTTTTACAAGGGAGGTTCCTTGCAAAGCTATAAATGCAGGTGTTAAAGTGTGTGCTGCACATTTTCGCTGTAGTATTTAAGCTTTTACCTCCATCAGTAGCAGCACATTTTTCATGTCTTTGGTTAGGGTGAGATCCAAAGCAGTATAATTTCCAAATAGCTCATGCTGAAAATTGAAGGATGACATTTGTCCTGGGGGATAAAGTAAGAGAAAGGAGGGTATCGACATGTACTAAATCTGAGCAATGTGATTTGCTTGGTGTTGTGCAATATCTCTCTCCATACCCGGCTTCTTTTCATAAACAGTTCTACGCTCTGAACTCCCCTCATGATCTGAGAAAGAATGAAAACAAAGGTAAACTTCAAGATGCACCACAACGAGGCAGGTAAAAGGTCGCTGTTTGTGCTCCGCTGTGAAGGTCTCCTCAATCCCCAAATTGTAACAGAGCTGGCTCACATTCTTTTCTCCCATTCACCTCCATGTTGCATCATCCCTGCCCTCTTTCATTGGAGGACAGAGCATCTGAGCATGAGGCTAAGTGCGTTGGCAAGGATATCACTTTGGCAGTGGTGTGTTTGCGACTCTTGTTGATGGGCTTTCCTACTCCCGAGTATGTGTCCTTCCCAGTTGTTATAGACTTTCCTCTCCCCTAAGTTTACACAATGAAGGCCGGAATCTTGGTACTTCCACATGTCACTGTCAAGGCCTTTAAAGAAGTGACTACTTTATAATGAGGCAGATAGATTCATGGAACCTAATCCAATTCAACAGTGCCTTTATAGGAAGAACTTTGGATGCACATAGAAACAGGATGCGTATTCATTTGGGATAACCCTAGCATTTGGGTGGCCCTCTCTTGCCAAGGAGAAAGGGCTCAGCGGAAAGCAGTCTTGCAGACACATTGTTCGTGGACTTCCAGCCTCCAGAAATGTGGAAAAAGCAATTTCTGTTGTTTAAGCCACCTTACATGTGGTATTTTGTTATAGCAGCCCTAGAAAACTAGTGTACCAGTGCTCTCATGAAATTCAAGTTTTCCCTGTGATTGTCCCATTAGAGCGGTCATTATTTTCCCTTCTACTTGAAGGACTTTCTTCTGCCATGCAGCATTACTTACTAAATTTGTTTCAACAAAACAATCAAATCATAAAGTTTATCATGATCAAATTGTCCAATAACATATGTCTTCAGAGTGGTAAAGACAGCATGAGAGCCTGGATTCTTTGAATCTGAAAGTTAAGTACTTTCCACCATATACTTCTTTGATTTCAAATGTGATTTGACTTTGACTAGATTGCTTTGACTTTTAATTATATGGCCTTGATGTCTTGTGCTTTGGTTTTTCCTTCCCTTCCCTTCTCTTTCCCTCCCCTTCCCTCCCTTTCTCTCCTTCATATTAGAATGCATCGAATTCACTGACACTCATTGTTGTTTGTGCTGCAGAGTCATCACATAAAGTTCTTATTGTCAGCATCCTATAGTGTCTTCTTGAAGAGGAACTTAAGTTACCTTTAAGGATCTAATAGATTATGCTTTTGTGATTCTGACTTACTTTCTTTTTTCTAAAACTTGTATGCAATTTATTTATACACATTAACAGAATATGTAAATTATCTATTAATTTAGAAATACTGATTCTTTTGATTTTCATACGTTAAGAAGAAATTTATCTCAAACTACTTACATCTACTCTTGCTATCAGAATGTTTATATATCCAGGCAGTTTTCCAGGGAATGCTCATTTGGAAACACTTAATGAGGGAAAATTCATCAGGACCAATATCACAGGGTCTTCTGCTTTTCAACCACATGAAACCTATGACAAATTGGTAAGGGTACAAAAGCTGAAATATGCATTGATAGTATCTAGAACCAGCATATTCAAGTTTGTTAAGCAGACTCACTCTGAACTATGTTACTAATTTCTCCTGTAGCATGTTTATATACTATGCTTTCACTTTGTAAACCCTTGAAGGTTTAGTCTCTTGTCTGGAACTTGTGGATTTACCTAGTGAGAATTTTTTTTCTTTCTATTTTATTTTAAAGACAAGAGAATGGAGACATATAAATCAAAATAACACAAAAACAATACAGGAAATACAAAATCATAGAAAACATAGCAGGGAGTTAGCGCTGGATGCTGTATTACATAATGTTATCTTTGCATTAGTTAATACAAAAACAATACAGGAAAAAGCAAATTATAGAGAAGATAGTAGGGAATTAACGCTGGATGCTGTATTACATGATGTTATGTTCACATTTGTTGCTCGGTTGTAGAGATGATGGCTCGTTTGATTAATCATTTTTCTCCACCTTCATCTCGGTTGTTCTACCACCCAATGTCTTCTTCCCTCTGATAATAACTGTACTCTTGGGTTTATTTACTCCCTTGGGTTCTCACTTTTGGAAGAGGCATAGCTGTTTCAGATTATGCTGTAACAAACATGGGTGAACACAAATTGCTATGGCAGGCAATGGAAAAGCACCCATGCTCAAAGACAGTAGATAGGCAGGGAACCAGGTTCACTATGGTCAAACCCCCATTGACAAGCCCTTAAGGCCATCAGTTTGATTGAGTCTGTGGGGTTACCCAGCGAACCGCCAGGCTTTGCCTCAATACAGTGCATCCAGAGGCAGGTTGAGTCCTCAGGGTCACCCAAGTGGACTGCCTGGCTTCACCCCAGTGAGGTTCTGCCGGGTGGTTCAAGTCCACAGGGTTGCCCACAGCGGACTGTCGGGCTTTGCCCCATCTTTGTGCTTTGAGGGGCCCAGTCCAGGAGGGACCCCGTCCCCCCTCAGGCAACTGAGCTCCCTGTCAAGGCCCCCGGGGTCCCCTTATAGGCCACTAGTGTTTCCCTGTAGGCCACCTATGACTCTTTGAAGGCTATCCCCACCCAGCTGCACCCTAGTTCCAGGTCTTCCCCTCCTCCCACCTCTCTATCTCCAGTGTTGCCATTCCCCGCCCCTTGCAGCTGGACATTGGGCATACTTACAATGCTGGCACAATGGGCACGAGGTCTCCCCCACCTGTGCTCACTGTGATAGTGCAGGGTGTGTACTAAGTTATTAGTTGTAAGAGAGAATTGGAGGATTTTCTCAGGTCTGCTGTGTAGAGTATTGTTCTCTTTCAGACTCCAGGACTGCTGCTTTTCGTGTAATTTGTTGCTATGGATTCATACAAGGTTCATATATGCCAGCAGTATGAAGTCCTTCTTGGTGCTCGTGGGGTCTCCCCCGTGGACCACTGGGCTCTGTCCCATTGAGGTCCTCTCGGGGTCCAGTCCAGGGTGCTCCCAGAGGCTTATTCTTGTCCCCAGGGTCGCTCCCAGGTCTGCCCCATCACCATGCTCCTGGAAACCCTATCCAGGTTCCTTATTGAGAACTTTCATACTATACAAAGTCCAACACATAGTAAGAACTTATCAGTCTCTTGAAAAGCAAGATTATTTAGCCTTCCAAGTTGGAATATACTATGACAAGTTACATTATGGGAAATGTTTGTAAGTTGGATTTGTTTATAAGTCCAACAAAGTGAATCTTCTACACCTTTAACACAAATATACAATGGAACTTCATTTCATGAAAGCTTTTGTTTGTGAAAAATTTGGTTCACAAACAGAAGTGGCAAGATTTTGTTTTGGTTTGCAAACTGCATTGGTGACTCTGGTGATCTTCCCAGGGTGAACATGAATGTGGCCATCTTTCCCAGAATTGTGGAGTGAATTAAGTTTGCTAATCAAGGCACCACTGTACAATGTAAAGCCAAACACATGGACACACTAGTTCCCAACTTTACTGCATTATTATAAAATCTTTTTTTAAAAATTTGTTTTTGTGGTACTAGGGATTGAACTTCAGACTTTGCACTTGCCAAGCAGGCACTTTTTCCACTGAGCTGTATCTCCAGCCCTGTACAGCATTATTATACACTATTGCACTACACAGTAAGCATGCAACTGCACAACTATGCCCAATGTCTGGTCAACCCATGAGCTACTTCTGCCCTTTGTTTGCATCTGTGAATGTGTGTCATGCAAGGTCAATTTGTATCTGTGAAATTTTACAGCTGAAATGTTCCAAAATTGTTGATTTACTGTATTAGAGACATTCATCTGTGTGGGCTTTTGACTCTACTCCAAAAAATATGTGTGGATGTGGTGATTATTTTAATAGGAGAATTTTTGTTTTGTTATGATTTTTGTTGTGTTGGGAATTAGTCATCTCCAGCACTAGTGCATGCTGAACATGCTTTCTACACTGGGCTGTGCTGCAGCATGGAAAATTTTAGTTTAGACTCATCAGATAATTTTAAAGAGAATCAGTTTTTGTTGTTTTGCATAATTCTATAGCAACATAGTTTGGGAAAAGCTACCTTTCTGTCACTTTCCATGTTGTTACGTCAATTTAGTGGAGTCCAATGGTATTTACTTTAGGTCACTAGGCCAATGGAAATTTAGCAATGTAATCTTTATTTCTGTATTAGACCCTGTCCCGTCACTGGGATAAAATACCTAACATTTGCCATGTAACAGAGGAGAGGTTTGTTTTGGTTCCTAGTTGTAGAAGTCTCAGACCATGGTTGTTCAGATAGCTCCAAAGCAGACATGGCATGGTGGAGAGTCCTGGCAGAGGAAAGGTTCTTATACCTTGGCAGCTAGGAAGTAGAGAAAGAAGAGAGAAGCCAGGGACAAGAGTAACCTCCAAGGTTATTTCCCAGTGATTTTTCTCTTCCACACAGGTTCCATCTCCTAACCGCACCTTCATCTGTCAACCCATCAATAGTTAAATCCACTGGTCCTCTGATCCAGTGCTATTATACTTCTAATACAAGCATATTATCCCAAAGCCCTATTAGTGAACACATGAGACTTTTGGGAGGTATTTAATACCTAAACCATAAAAATTATCTACACTTTCATTGTTTGGAGCTGTACACTGCCTTAGTCAATTTCTCATCACTTGGACAAAATACTTGACACAGTGGAAAGGAGAAGAGTTTTATTTTGGCTCATGGTTGTCAGAGGTTCAGTCCACAGTTAGCTGGCACCAATACAGGAGGGTTGTGGTGAAAGGGTCTGGTAGAGGAAGCCAGTTCATGTTGCCACATTCAGGAAGTAGTAGAAGAAGGGAGGAGCTGGAGAGGGAGATACATCCTGTCTAGGTGACACCTCCGTGATCTCCCTCATTCTGCTGGACCTCATCTCTTAACAGCACATTCAGCTCGGAATTGTTCAGTGGATTAATCCACTGCCAAGCATAGTACCTTAATGATCCATTCACCTTCTAAAAGTCCCGCCTTTGAACACATAAATCTTTGGGGGACACTAGACCTAACCATGACATTTTACTCTTGCCATGTGGCACATCACCACTGAAAAATGCATCTCACCACTGCAAATAGCCACTCACCTCACATTAGGAGTCTGACTGTGTTGCTCTACTGGTACACATGATGTGCAGTCTTAGTTTTGGCCCTTAACTACCTGCTGTATCGATTTGTTTTCTTATTTTTAATTCTAATTAAAATTAAGCATGAAGTTTCAAAAGACAAATAATAATTGTTACAAGATTTGTTATGAAAACTAACGGTCTCATTTCCCTTTGGCTTCTTCTTGTGGATTAATCTCAGATGCATTTCTATGCCTGTGAACAACATGGTACATTGCCATTTGTTAGCATTTCAGGTTTAAGTGTCATATGACTTCCAACTATGGAATACACAAGGCAGTAGTTTTGCCTTGTGTTTTCTTCTTTCACTTCTAGTGCCACTTCCCTATCTGGATCTCCAGATAGAATTAACCGCTAGGGGCAGATGTGCAGCGTAGGTGCTCCCAGTGATTTCCGTGGATAACTGTGTGTTTTCCTGGTGGGGTCATAATTATCTAAAAGTCCTCTCAATACACTGAGATGGATTGAATATTAGTTGAGAAAGTCATTTCCTGAGCAACTTTCTGACCTACTCTAATCTGCATTTCTTTTCTCCTTTAGCAGGGCAGAGCTGTTATCACAGAAACTCATTCCATCATTGCCTAGGAATTCTCTTCAGCTTTCTAGTGAGTATACACTTCCCCCTCATTTCTTTTGTTCTCCTTCCTTCTTGGGCTTTAACTTTATTTTAGTGATGCTTACCCTTTGATAATTTGCAAGGAAATCTAATAAACTTCAAAAATCCTTAATGCCCAATATGGTCTTTACCTTCACAGCTGTAGAGCCAGCTTGGATATACATTCCTTCCTTCAGTTATTACTATTAGATTTCCAGTCATGGATCTTGCTGTGTGACGATATTCCATTTATATGCAACCTGTTTTTTCCCCCCAATATCCCCTTTGTTGTAGTCTTAAAATTTCATGATCTACCCAGTGTAGGTACATTTCCATCCATTGTCATATGTCTTTTCAATATGAAAAAAGTCTGGACATTTTCTTGAATAACTTTTTGATGATTTTCACTCTTTATTTTCTATGTTCTTCTCTCCTGTAATTTATATTACTCAGTTTAGACCTGAGCTTGTTATTGTTCTTTTTTCCCCCTCATTTTCTTCTCTTTATTGTTTGCTTTCCTTTTTGAGAGATTTTCCCAACTACATCATTCAGGACCTCTGAGTTTTTCACTATTGTGATCACACGTTTAACTTCAGTGAGCTCTTTTTTACGGGAATGCACCTTGCTAATTCTGTTATTTCTATCTGTGTGGATGCTGTGACTTACTTGATCTCTTTAGGTACGTTAATAATTTTTATGTTTTTTATGCTTTGTACTGTTAGTCCTTCTTTCTCCAGGTTGTCTTTTGTCTTAGAGGTTTTCCTTACACATCAACAGTGTCTGTTTGCTGCTTTCTTTTAAGAAAAAGGAATCTAAAAAGCTGGTAGATGGTTAGAGAGTATGCCTGCGCCTAGTGTACAATGGGTTTTGATGTAAGGTGATTAGAGTTGGACAACTTTTTGATGAACTTCTGATGTATAGTGTTTTCCAAGTGCTGCCTCCTAACTAGTCATGTTCCCCAAAGAAGACAGGAACTTTTTATTCTGAGGTAGAATGTTTAATAACCCTTGTGTTCTGAAGTCTAAGTAGGCAAATTAGACTAAGTTCCAAGAATCCAGTAAGAATTTGATAATTCATTCTGGCACAGTACTTCTATCTTCAACTGTTTCTGGCACTGCTCAAGTCCAGAAGCTCCTTCTTTAACTTCTCTAAGAGAACTTCAGTCTTTTGGGCGCATGAAAGAGGATCTGGAGAACTGCTGCTCCAGGAAATCCTCCCAACCTTAGGATTCCCCTCTGTGTTACCACTTTCAAAATGAACTGCTGTCATCAACCCATGAGGCTCAAGAATTCTGTTAAGTAATTAAACTGATTTTGAGTATTCTTCTGAGTATTGTTTAAGAGTTCTGTTCCTCAGGCGGTTCTTGGCTTTACACTGGCCCCACCTCTCCCCAAATCTTGCTGCTGTTACTTTTTGCTTTTCCATCTTGCCTTATATCTCAAAGTTCCCATCTTTTTAGTGGGGTCTGAGGAAAAAGCAAACATATTCATTTGTCTTCAGCATTCTATTCTGATACATCGATGTGGCCATATTTACCTGTATTCTATTTTACTCTTAGGATGTTGTATATATTTCTGCTTGCTGTCTTAAATTCCTGTTTTATAAAAAGGCAGTGCTGTGAATGGCATTAGTGTCCCCCAAATGTGCTACATCAGGCCGTGGTCTCCAGGGTGTGGTCTTGGGGGGTGCTGCAGACTTTTAGGAAGTGCGCCTTGTAGGAAGTCCTTAGGTCATGGAGGGGGAACCTCAGAGGGATTGTTAGACCCCATCTGTTCTTTCTCCTTCTGCTCCTTGGCCCAGAGGACACTGACTGCTTCACCGTGTTCTCCCATCAGTGCTGTCTCCTGTGCACTCACTAGGGATTGTTCTGCCTAATCTTGCACTCTAACCTCCAACATTGGGAGCTAAATAAAAAGCTTCTTTTCATTAGGTTGCTTCCCTCAGGTATTTCACTGTAGTAACACGAAGCTGACTTATACAAGGGGCAAGAAACAAGAACATAAATAGCTTACCCTGGTTAGAGCGCCACAAGCGTCTGAATTCTTCATAATATTCCATAGTCTTGCCGCGTTCCCCAGCATGCCCTATTGTGTGTCCAGACAAGCAACTCTCATTATTTCTTCATTCACCCTTGAGCGGCGTACCCTAAAGTACGTGCTCAGACACACCTCATCTTTTTAAGAGTCACACTGAATTTTTCTTAAGGAGAACCCAGGGACTGGAAGCTGAAAATGTATTCTAGGCTTGGCTGTGCCAGAAATGTTTCCCTTTGAGATATGAGCTGCTCTCCCAGGGAACTGATCGTAGTAGAAAATAACATGAGTTTAATTGATGCGAACAAGCGCCTACAGTGTCCTAGCAGGCAGAGTGGTTGTACTTTCCGCATTCCACACGTGGAAGTGAAGTGGTGAGCATTTCAACTGAACGCTGTACCTCCTCCGTGCAGGGAGGAGACCATTGTGCTGAGCTGTGTCAGTGTCTGTCGGGTGTTGGAAACCTCCTAGGGATGTTTTCTATTCAAAGGAAAAAATGTCTGAGGATTTCATCTTTCACCAATCCTGGCACTTCCTGCTTTGGTTTGATGTGAGATAATGTGTAAAAGAGCCAATCCGTAAGGAGAAGGCAGTACACAATTCCAGCTTTTACTATTTTAAGCTGAATTTTGAAACACATTCTCTTTGATCCCCATTACTTCAAAGACTGAATTTGAACAACAAAAACCATTTACTTAGGATTAGGGATCAACAATTCTTGGAAAGTTCATTTTTAAGATACGTGGTGGTCTGGATTCTTGTTTTCTCCCTAAATCTGATTATGGATGAGAAAAAGTAGGAGACAAACATCTGGGCTTTCCAGATAGTTCTTCATCTGAAATACAAATCCTTGGACAAAATTCTTTTTTTTTTTTTTTGGACAAAATTCTTTAGCAGGCAAAATTTTGTCCCCGCTACCACATAGTGAATCAAGATGAAGCGTAACAATTTAAGATTTTGCTAAGTTCATCCAAGCAGCAGCCCCTTTTAGACAATTGCTACCAGTGCATGTTCCCAGAAATAGGAGTCAAGAAATTTATGTGTTTCTCATGTACTGATTAAATGCTGGCTGTAACAAAACAATATTTCACCTTTTTGGAATCTGGTATATGTGGTTAAGTGAAATCATATGTGTTTCAAAGAAAAGGTGCGGCTTTGGTAAATACTTGCTGTGCAATTTGTTTAATTATAAAATGATCGTAGCAACATTAAATGGATAAGCAATTACTCTGACAAAAATTACAGATGAGTGAAGAGGATGCAAAAATATAGATTACAACTATGTTCATGTAGTGTCAACAAATGCTGCATTACAACTGGCGAAAGAAACAGGGTCTTTTGGTTAATATTATCTAGATATAAATTGCATTATTTAAAATTTATTAATTTTTGCATACAACTCCAAGAGTTTTAGCAAGTAGATATGGTTGTGTACCTACCATAATCATTGTAGAGGATATTTTTATTGTTGCAAAGAGTTTTCTGATATTTTGCAAGCACTCTTTTGTGACTAATTTCTGTCATTTCATGTGGCATCTTTGAGATTCATCTGTGTTTATGTATATAATAGCAATTTCTTTTTATCATTGGTTAGCATTCCTTTGTGTGACTATAGCATAGTTTTTATCCATTTATGTTTGAATTTTTGACTGCTGTGAATAAACCTAGTATACAATAGTCTTTACATGTACGTATAGTTTCAATTTCTCTTGAGTAAAATTCTAGATTAGAATTGAGAGGTCATATAATAAATGTATACTTAATAGAGCAAAAATTGGTCAAAGAGCT
This sequence comes from Dinomys branickii, assembly GCA_004027595.1. Lineage (NCBI taxonomy): Eukaryota > Metazoa > Chordata > Mammalia > Rodentia > Dinomyidae > Dinomys > Dinomys branickii. The sequence goes on along the minus strand of PVLD010021142.1, from coordinate 16,309 downwards.
TCCCTAAAGCTTGATAAGCTGGATAACACTCCTGGTGGGGGTTTTGTAACTCCATTGTTTACAAAGACATCAAAAATAATTGAGAATAACTGAACTTATGTCATGAAATTTGTTATGTACACATTACTAAGGAATGCACTTATGCATCAGTGTGATTACAAATGATATCCAGTGAATTTATGCCACTCTCAATGTTCATTACTAATTAATATTTTGCAGAGATTTTTGGAAAATGAAAACACTCCACCAGTACTGCTTAGGATATCATTCTAGCTTTCATCTGTGGTTCTTTTCTCACTGTCCTGTTCACTGTTGTCTGTTGATCCAGTTCTGTCTGTCAGGCTGGGCCAATTCCTGCTCACCTAATCTGCTTCATGTCAGCCTTGCCACTCTCTTGATTTAAGACCGATATGTTGATTACAAGAATTTTTAAGTGTCCATCTATTTAAGCATGTCTTCTCCCCCACTCCCTCTCCCTCTCAAATACATTGACACTTATCTGTTGCAAAGTTCCTCCATTATATATACGTTGCTGTACAGTGTGAATGTCTTTACATGATTGCCTGGACAAGACAAACCAAATGTAAAGTGATCTTTCTTCAAAAATTTTCAAAAGTTTCAATGCCATCAGCCAGAGGGCTTGTATGTGTATGTCATTCACATGAAGAAGTTGTATACAGAGAGGCTTAGGACTAAATTTTGGTAGGAAGGAAAGAAGGCCCAGATTGAATGCCATTTGAAAGTGTGCTTAGAAAGCGTTGACTTAATTTGAAAACTTTTCTCTGCTGTATTAATTCATATTCCATTTTCTACTATTTTTCTGTTGTAATAATTATACAGTAGTTGAATATCCACTTCTTACTTGAATTTTTTTAGAGGGGCTTCTTTATTTTGTATCATTTGTACACTTTCTGATCAGAAAGAGGCAAGGCAAGCCCTGTGCGGCTCCTCATAGCTGTTTCCTGAGCTTTGATATGAACTTGACACTGTGTTTAGCAGTAATAAATAAAGCAAAGAGAAGCACAGTCCCTACACTGATGGGTACTTTTGGATGCCAGGCTTTGCCTGTTACTTGACCTGTGTTGCTTATTTTGTCTTTTCTATTCCTCAATTTCCTTGTCAGTGAAAGTGGAGGTGGTTACAAGTAGTTGTGGATGTTACAGTGAAAACTAAATATATTTAAGGCATTTGGAACAGTACCTGACATGTATTAAATACTCCAAAATGAAATATTTTTCTTGATTTCTGTATTTGGGCCAGGAGAATCATATGATGTCCCTATCTTTGGATTTTGAACCAAAATTTAGATCAATAAAGGAAATCTCCCCTAGTGTGAGGTGGCTTTTTAGCTGTCAAACATAAAGCAATAAATATCAGCTCTGGCTATACTTCAAGATTAGAGTTTATAGAAATATATATTCACTGATTTAGCATCTTTCAGTGGAGTGCAGGTGGCTATGTGTCTTGGAGACAGCGGAACTAAACTGGATATGTAAATTCTTCCTTATCTCTTTTTCTATCTCTCTTTTCCTCACTCTTTTCCTCCGTCCTCCCTCCTTCCCTCCCTCTCTTCATTCTCTGCTCCCTCCCTCCCTTCCTTCTTTCTTTCCTACATTCTGTCTGTCTGTCTGTCTGCCTCGGTGGTAGAAGAGAGTGGCATTGAACCAGGCCTTGGAAACTGATTAGCTTCCAAGAAGCTCACAGCATAATGGAGAAGAGATAAGCTAATTAGACATATTTAAAGTGTAAAAGTCCCTCAAAACCCAAATGGGGGCACAAGAATCTCAACTGAAAGATGGGTAGCTCTGGGGAACCTTCTTGCATGAGGTGACTCCTAAGCTGAACTGAAATCCAGCAGAATGATGCTGCAGACAGGAGGAAGGGCATGCACAGTACTCTTGAGTTCCTTGAGCAGATTTGGTGTGGGGTCACAGAACCATGGTTCAGATATGCTAATGCAGAATTACTTTTTAGTGTAGAGAACCCAGTAAACAGAAAGACCAGATGAGCCATACCATTTCCTTTCTCTCTGCCTGTCATTCTGAAACCATGGTTGCGTTTAGTCTCTCAGTCACTGTGGGGACTTTTGGCCTTATGTGAGGACAGGCACAACCCTGTGACTTGTATGTGTTATGATTATGTTAACTTTCAGAGGGGCTGTACAACAGCCTCAGACTATACTGAGACATTGATTTTATTTTCTTAAGACTGGCAAATGCTTTTCTCTTAGTGACATGTTCACTATTTATCAGATATCTTACTTTGCATCTCAGGTAGGTGTGTTGCCCATTTTTCTCAGCCTGATTTGAGATACTCAGTTTATTTGAGTTGTTCTCGGTTATATTACTTCATAAGCTATAGAGCCTAGATTATAATTACAGTGTGATTCTAAAATCATTTTTATTTTTTACATTTCAATACAATTTAAAAACTTTTATTGTAACAATGTTTTCCTTCTGGACTACTCCCTTAATCAATTTATTGTCCATTAGCACACAGAAAAAAATTTGTGGGGCCGAAGAAGTTGGTGGTTTCTGCTAGAGACCATCTCTAATGATGGTCCTGCACCTTCTGCCCTCCTGCGGTGTGCTCATCCTTTTAGGAAGAGTCATGGTGCCGCCTTTTGAATCTGGGCTGCTCCTGTCGCAGGTTTGACCAACAGAATCCAGGTTCTGAAAATTCTGATAGCTTTACTAGTTTCCTTTTGGAATACTTTTGTGAGACTTCTCAAGACCCTAGCATGCTAAAAACTGCGCAAGTACTGAAACACTTTGGCTACAGCTAGGTAAGCTCCCAGTGGAGAGCCAGTACCAGCTGTCAGCTTGAGAATTTGCTATCTTGGACATTCTAGAACACTGAGAACTCCATGGCTGTGGTTTCCAATCCTGCTAATAGCTTGTGGAACAGAAGAGCCACCCACATTATCGCAGTCGACATATAGAAATGTGAGCTCTGCTAACATGGCTATTACCATAAGCCACTAAGTTTTGAGATGGCCCCACAGAGATATCTGGTTGAAAATGTCATCTCTATAACAGCTTTTTCCCTATAGTGTTTTGACTAAGGAAAGCAACATGTGCCAAGTAATAAATACCACGAAATTTATGGAGTACACTAGCTTATTAAGCATCAGTGATTTCTGTTATAATAGGGTTTTTCTGAAAATTATTTTTAATGACTGAACATAGCTGGAATGAAAATTGCACTGGAGTTTAAACAACTTTATTAATTTGTGAAGAATGAATGACCTAGCAGCAAAGAAGTTTGGATCAACCTACTGAAAATCCTTTTATGAGTTTATAAAAGATATACTCATTGTGTGGCACAGGAGGCTTGCTTTTGATCTGAAGTGTCTAAACAACCAAGCTCTTTGTAGAGCAAGGCACAGAACAAGAAAAGAGTACTAAAATCTCAAAGATATTTTCTGCCAGGGTAGTTGGCAGCCAGCAATTGAGGTTAGTGAATTTTAACAGTAGACTGCTTGAGAAATATGCTTCTTTGGGTTAGCTGCGTTGGTCAGTGATGGAACACATGCTTATCATACATGTGTTTCTTAGACTCAGTATCCATACACACACACAGAGAAGGAGGAAAAGCAGGAGGGGGAAGAAGGGGAGGAATAGAAGAAGGAAGAAAATGTACTTTTCAACATGAAATTGAGACGTCTGCTTGACAAACATGAAATTATGGAGATAATATACAGACTCAACTGGCAAAAAATGATGCAGAAAGCCATAGTCATAGGGATGAAAATGCATGTGATAATAAAGGTAATAGTTATGTAAACTTTATGTGTTGCTTATCATATGCCAGGGACTACTCTATGGGTCTAGCATTAATTCCTTTAATCGTTAGTAAAGCATGAGAGATGCGGTGTGTTAATGCCTATGTTACAAACAAGGAAACTGAAGCATGAGTGTGTTAGGTGTCAGAGCAAGCTGTGCAGTTCATCTTACTCTAGAATTCATATTCTTTAGCCTGTATTATATTGCATCATTGTACAGTTTGCTAGGGTAGGTAGGAAAGGGGAGAAAGGCCAGCCTTTAGAAAAGGAAAAGGGAGAATGATGTGAAAGAGTTGTTACAGTTCTTAAGTAAAGAGAAATGGTAACCATGGCTGTACAAATTCCTTCTATATAAAAAGTTACCGATGCTTTAAGATACTATCTGCTTATTGTCTGGCTCACACTTCCTCTGGAGACGCTGATGGTAAGACCAGGATCTTCTCTCTAGCACGTGACCTCCATGATGAGCTTCCTAGTGACTCAGATGTTGAGCACTGAGAATGCTGAGCTAGCATCCACCATCCCTAGGGAACTGGGTAGGAGCATGCCACATCTGTGAGTCCCTCTGCTCAAGAGCTCATGCAGAATATGATTGATTCCTTGTGCACGTACAAGGCTCTTTTCCTTTCTTATGTAGTACTGAGTGTGTGTGAAGGCCATGGAAGAAGAGAGACAGTAATCTGGGTGCCTGAGAGCAGGTTTTGCTGAACCTCAACTGTTAAGGACAGTAGAAGACCTTCTCAACTCTTTCTGGGCAAATGACAGATTGTCTGCACCCATGAAGACCCAGAAGAGAGGAGTCTGGGCACTGTAAATGCCACAAGTTCAGCCTTTGATATTTTGGACAAAAATTCAGTTTCAATCTTTTTTCTTTCAGGAAAGGATCTAAATGAATAAATCCAAATTCACATGTAGGAGGCAGGACAGTTAGCAGGCCAAACAACTTCAGTCTAAGAAAGACTATATTCAAATGTTAGAAAGTATTTTTCTATTTTCTTTTCAAATCAGCAGATCATGCTGGAACTGAGATATACAATAGTTGCACGGACTGTTGTTCAGTCATATGACAAATACAAGAGTCTCAATGATTAGAATAGGATTGTCCCTCAGACAATGTCGGGGCTACCCTTGGTTTGGAAATAGAAGGAGGGAAAAGGGTATGCTAGCAGGGTATTCTGGTCCCTTCCAACAATGCTATTCTTAATAGAAACTGCACATGGAACTTTATTAGATGGGTGTCATTAAATAATTATAACTAGTTTTTAAAAATTTCTGCTGTAGGTAGGCAAACACATAGCTGTGAATGTACTTTCTATATAAGTTTATGCAGAAAACATTGTAAACTGAGGACTCAGAGGCCAGATTCAGCCCAGAAATTCTTTTCTTGAATAATTAAAGTAAATATTCTTCAGTAATTGAGAATACATATAAATCGTGAAAATATTTTGTAATTGATCTTGCTTCCTTGCCAAAACCAAAACATACCTTTTTCTTGTAAGAATGGATTCAGATTTCTAAATGGTCAATAGTACTCTATTACAGACTCGAAATTGGATGAGTTAATTGTGAGAATATCACTACACAGATTCTTAACTGTATGAGGTAATGGACATGTTAATTAACTTTCATGTGGTAATAGTTTCACAATGTACTCATGTATTGAAACATCACATCATGGACCTCAAATACATGCAACTGTCGCCAAGTGTACCTCGATGAAGCTGCTTGCTTCATTATTTTATTTTCTAGCTTCATTGACCGTGCTTATCATGCTGTACCCTAGATGTTCAGAACTTATTCATTCTGCAGAACTGAAACATTTTATACTCTGAGCAACATTTCTTCACTTCCTCCAATCCCATTCTCTGGCAATATGCCATTCATATTTTGCTTTTTCAGGGTTTTATATTTCCTTTTTTTTTTAGCCTTTTTGAGACATGCAGTTCAGGCTGGCCTTGAGCTCGCTTTGTAGCTAAGGCTGGCCTTGAACTCACAACGATCCCCCTGCATCAGCCTCCCGAGTGCTGGGATTACCGGCGCGCTCCACTGTTTTTTTATATTTCACGTATAGCTAAGATCATGCAGAGTTCGCCTTTCTGTGTCAGGGCTCCTTCACTTATCATGATGGCTTCTAGGTTCATCCATGTTGTCACAAATGGCAGAACATCCTTCTTTCTAAGGCTGGCTAAAAAGGCAGCCCTCCAAACAGGACGGTTGTATTCCATTTTACCGGACGCCTCACCAGTCCCCTCAGTGCTAAGCTCAGTTCTTTCAACAGTTTAACGTCAGTCTCTGTAGGGTTTTGCATTTTTATCTTCTGGACCTAGCAGGAAATTCTCTGGTTTTATAAGAATATATTTTTTGTATCCATGATAATTTCTTGTGGCTGATAAATGAAAGGATACATATGTGGTTTTATGTGTTTCTTGGCTCTGATGACTATGTTGATCTGAACCTATGGTTTCCAGAGTTTTTATTTCCCACTGTTAAGTCAGACACTATCACACTTGTCACGACCTCAGTGTCTGTCTCTTTGATTTAGCGAAAGTCTCACTCCAGGTACTTATTTATCTTCAGGAAAGGACAGATCAAGGCTGGTCCTTCTAGGAATAGTGTTAGTCTCCGAGTGCAGAGAACAGGGTCATCCTGGATGGGGCCTTTCTGTCTCCTTGGTGGAATTGTTGTCAAAGCAACAAGGGTTTTCATATAGGAAAAAACCTGAAAGAAGAGCCAGTAGGCTTCTGGTTCTGCACAGTTCTGTCTTTGAATTGTCTCTCTGGCTGTGAGCAAATACACCAGTGTATCTCACTATCAGTTACCCTCTGTCTGAACGAAAGGCTTGAATAAAAATATTTCTGAGTTTTCTTCTTGCTCTGGCATTGTATAACTCAATGACCCATCCTCTGACCTTCTGCAGTTCGTGTGCACATAGTCTATATGATTTGGAGATGATTTAAATCCTGCATTGGAAGGATTTAATAAAGCACAGATTTCTCTGTTGCTGTTATGTGAGTATCTCTATTTATATCCAAACACAGAAGGTTAGATTTTGGATGTATTTCAGCAACATTTGAATATCCAATGATTTTTCAACTGTTTTTAGTCTTCCAGTATCATAGCATTCAAACAAAAACAACAAAATAAGCCCATCAAAATATGCTCAACTTGAACAAAAACAACAAGCAGCTGGGGACACAAGCACACTTTGCAAAACAGGCTCGTGTATATCACACTTTACATATTTATAACCGTGTAGCTCGGCAATATTGGCAGTTAATGTAGTGTCAAAGGGAGAGGAGCTGTCACAAAGGCTTATTTTTAATGGACAAAAGGAAAAAGAGCCAGAAAACCTAGTTTTCTTTCAGTCAAATTAAGTTATCTAGGACAGTAAGTCATCCATTTACTTTAGACATGGCACATATGTTCCTATTTATCTAAAGATCCATGCAGTAACACCAAGATAGAGCCATCTTCATTTATGTCCAAGTGAGTATAGCAAACTAAAAGAATGTTCTACATATAATTTCTTTATGGGTTATACAGTTTTGTGATGTATTTGGTCAATAAATTGCTCATATAAACTAAAAACATGAGTAAAAAAATGAAAAAATTAATATCTGTACAGAATGTTCAATACCTTACAGGACAGGATGGTAGAGAAAAGCCCAACCCCAGACACAAAATAAATATATACAAAATATATAAACCCATCTAACTTCAATGAGGCATATGGGCTCTTGGAGTGGGGGACTGGTAGTGGTAGCAGCACAAAACATTTTAAAAAAGTGAACATTTCATAAACATAGATGGCCCCAGACATCTACATTTATAACTATTTATTTCTGAGTAGACTTTCAATAGAATCGAAAGAATTAGAATGTAAAATAAAGGTAGCTTTCCTTCTTGAAATACAGTTGCCTCGGACATAACAGATTTTGTTTTAAGTTTTAAATCATACAGTCCTGTTAATATAATAGGAAAAAGAGAGCATGAATGTTTTACCCATATGTGGTGCAGGATTGGTGATAAGAGATCTCTTCATGGCTAGGGCCGGAGGAGTAGAGAGTGGAGGTCTGGTTTAATTCATGGTCCGCAGAGCAAGACTTTGGGAAGTACTTGGTGTCATGGGCAAGACAGTCACTAAAGGTAAAGTGATGGGTGAATTTGGGAACATAATTGTTGGGAGGATCCAAACATTAGTAATTAAGCAAAACTGGTGTGATAATTAAAGGCAAAGAGTCCTAGGATGATCCAATATTGAATCTATATAACAGCACTGCAACCTTAAATTATACACAGTGTGTGTATCTGGTGCTATATACCCGGCTATAGTTATCTATTAGAATTAGTTACCTATCGTTACCTATGTGGGTCCCCAAAACTTATTAGCTGAAAAGAATATATGCAGTGATACTTCTCAACTCAATTCACTCAAACTTCACGTTTGATAAACAAAAAGTTCAAGAGCTGAACTTCCATAAGAAATAATAGAAAACCAGAAAATTGGTTCTGAAGCCCACTTATAAATTCATTTTTCCAGGATTTTAAAACAAATTTAATAGCCGACACTGTGCAAATACATCCTAAATTTTAGGGTCTAAAATATCTAAGTACAATAAAAACAGTACGTTGACTATTAAAACATATTACAATAAATAAAATTTTAAAAATGTATGTAGGCATTTTACCTTGATGCGGAGGCATGCTGGAAGCTGTAGAGAACTTGCAAGAGGAGGAGGAGAAATATTATTTTCTGGAAAGAGAGTCTCTTTCCAAAGTGACTGGTAGCCATACACATTCTGATGTCTTTTCTATTGGTCTTTTTTCAATTTTTCTGACTAAAATTTGTCTGAGTGAGAGGAGTGCTCAGCCCCCTTGTGTCTGTGGTGAGACTTGATTCCTGGTTCACTCTAGGCCCCCATAGGTTTTTCCAAGTTGAATTTTCATTTCAACTATTAAGCAAAATTAAGAATCCGAGCAGATTTTTTCCAAACTTTACCATTCAGCAGTGGAAAGTTTGAACTTGAAACCATTCAACCATGGAGGTATCACTGTGTTATTTCACAGTTCCTGTGGGTCAGACATTTGGGAGGAACTTGGCAGGATAGTTCTGGCTCAGTGTGTCCCCTGAGGCTGTTAGGTTGTTCAACAGGGTTGGAGTCACTGACAGCTGATGAGGGCCAAACATTCTACTCCACTCACCCTGTGTGGCCTCTACTGGCACTGCTGTGGGTGGACTAGAAACGGAATTCCCTGGAATAGAACAAGCAGGAGGTCACTGTGCCTTTTGTGAGCCAATTAAGGGAATCTCATTCTAATATTTCTATGACATTCTAATATTTCATTCTCCATGACCTGCAGGCAAAAAGAGAATTGGGCTTCTATGTTCCAAAAGAGAAATGTCAAATATAATGTGGACAGATTATAAAGCCAGTTTATTGTGATAAACTGTCATGTCAGCTCAAAGTGAGTCAGAATCATTTGCTGAGGCTTCCTGGAAGGCACAGTTGCCAATTAGGACCCTAACAGGCAACAGATAATTTCCAAAACATGTAATAAAGAAGCCTTTTACAAAGATGTGGTCAGGGTATACGGAAGCACTAGGGATGGTACATTAACACAGCACTAACAGCAACCACACGTTTACCATGCAGAGGGCTTTGGATGGGGTAACTCCTGGGAGGTGAGGGAGAGGAATTCTGTGAAAGGGCTGCCTGTGGTGAAGAAGCTGGGTCAAGGTCCCTTAGAAGGGACGGGAGGAGCAGATACCATTGTCTCAGGCTTCTCTCTTTACTTCCTGTCTTGTTCTGAGGCTTCCATTTGGGCAAACATAACTGACAACAAGAGGTCAAAGGACACAACAGCTTCTGCACAGAGGTCAGGGTGGAGGAGAAATAGATTTCCTCCACAAGATGGGAACTGAACTTTGTCTTGAGGGATGAGGAAGACACAAGGCTACTGACAGCTGGATGGTGTGCTGAGTACAAAAGATCAGACTAAACAGACCAAGCTGGAGTATAGTTCAGTGTTGGAGCACTTGTTAAGAGCGGTTGACGCCCAGGGTTCAATCTCTAAAATTCCTCACACAAAAAATGGGATTGTAAAAAAATGACTGGACAGTGACTCTGTCTAGAAAAGCAGAAGTTATGTGGTGTAGAGAGGTAAAGGCAGGTAGGATATGGCTGTGTCAGGAGTTATGTTTTGAAGTGTCTGGAACAAGCAGGGGTTTGGGGATCTTATAAGGAGCAGCATTTGATAATTCGTGAGTACAGATGTGCCAAGGCAGTAGGAGCGGCAGAGGGAAGGGAAATCTACAACTCTGTCTGGTTGGACATCAGGAAAAAGTGAAACAATGTTAATAAAGCTTTATTAATAACACTAATAAAAGTCTAGTTTTGAATAACCTTTCAGGTAAAAGAAATGCTAGGTACTAAATGGTCAAATGGTAAAAATTGTGAATTTGTTAGAATGAGGTATCCATCTTACAGACTCAGTTTTGCCACAGCTGCAGGCAAACCTACAATTCCAAGTACTCTAGTCTAGAAAAATTATATTGCCCTGAAGTGTGAATGTAGGTGAATAAGATGTAGCAGGAAGAACCACGCCAAAGTAGCCATCAGTCTCCCTCTAGAAATCCGTTCTTCAAACGGCATCAGCTTGGGCTGAAAGTTTGTCTTGGACACGACTCATTCAAATGTCTGTCTGCGCTTTTGTTGTCTAATAGGAAGGTCCTTCATCCTGGCTTGATCTGGAATGCAAGGAAGTCGTTATATTGCATATTTGTATGGGAACTGTCAATGAAGATCAATATATGTGATAAGAAAAAACATTGGTATTGGTGCCAGAGTTTAGAAAAAATAATAGGTCTTAAAATAGATCCTGCTCAAGTCACATCCATCTGTTTAGCACATCTGACTTGCTGCCTGTACGGTAATTCAGAGGGGAAAATTGCAATAAATACTGACGATTGCTAATATAGAGCAGAATATGTGAGAGGTATTTGACTGATTATACTCAGTGACACTTTGATATCACATTTTATAGTTAACCTTGGATTACATGGCATGCTGTTGACTATAAATCTAACTGCAATCCCACATGTTTAGAATGTAGAGACAATTGTTACTTGCGATGATCCCTGAGTGCCTGCTAAGTTAACAAAAAAAAAGAGAAAATTGCATTCTTAATGTTTGCCCTCTGTATGGTAAGTGCTTTCATGATATTTTAAAAATTACTAGTGCAGATAGAGGTAGTATAGCAATTACCCAGGATAAGGAATAAAACATGATTCTTATTCAAAGACGCACAATAGAACTACTGCTATTTTCATGCCATCATTCTTCTGCTGCATGGAGTCAAAGCTGTACACCTTGCAGACACTGGCACCTAAAAACCCTGAACAATATTACTCAAATTATTCCAATATACTTATTTTTTATATCTGGTAACTGCATGTCACAGTTTGGTGGTGAAAATGCAAACAGAGCAGTGCTTGGTTGACAAACTTCATTCATTCATGATTCTGGGGAAGAGGGCTGCACTCAAGTTCGTCACCTGCAGTGGAGTTTGGGAAAAAAAGCAAAATTTTGCCAAGTGCTTCTGTTTATGAACTGAATTACTCACGAGCAGAAGCACTCGTGAATCACTGTATTACTATATGTTCCCAGAACTGATGAAGATTGCAAACTAACACATTTCACTTTTAATAAATAAGTATGGATGATTAATGTATCACTGTAACAAGTGCTGTAAGAATCTGTAGAAATACCACAAGCAAACAGTCTTGAGAGCCTTGGCCTCATCTGGTGGGTAAGAGTATAAGTTCTGTTACATTAGCTTTACCACATCATCTGTTAAAAAGAAAAATTAATATTCAAAATAAAAAAATGGAGCACCGAGTTTAAAAAAAGCAAACAATTTCAAATCAACATCTCTTCCTCAAATAACCATTTTTCTGCTCAGATTGGAACGTGAATGTTAACCTCGCAGACCATGGTGTGTGCATGGAAAGTTAGGGGAGAACCAGGGAGTACAGGGAAGGCTGACTTCAGAGATTTCATAATGATGCATGTGAAACAGTGACCCTTAGTGGTCTCTTCAAGAAACCAGAAGGCATCAGAGAATGGATCTGAAATGGTTCTGTTCCATGATTATGAAAGGCAAATTCACTCCAACAGACTACTTCACTTTAGTGACTGATTCCAGTTCTGTCCTGGGCTGCTGTTTGTCTTGTTGATGGGATACGAATCCCCATGTAGTGAATGAGTGGTGTGTGAAGCAAAGGTTCTTCATTCAGCTTAGCTGGCTCAAGCCCAGGAAAGGAAGTGCAAGCCAGAAAGTGGAGAACAAGGGACCAGGTTAGAGGGAGGTTAGAGAGCTGCAAAGTGTCATTGCCAAAGGTCAAAGAAGCCAAAACAAAGGCTGGGGACTCATTAGCAGTGTTAATCTTCACTGCGTTTATCAAAATGATAGCTGGGGGATTTAAAAACTTGGAAAATTAAAAACGATAATGTTGCATGCATGTGTATGTACATTTATGTGGAACGAACACACAAGATGATTGGAAATAATGTACTTATTCAAAGTAGATAATTATTGAAATTAAAACAGAAAAAGAGAAAACAGCCAAACAGCTGAAGAAAAGTGAACTGCTGTTGTGTAAGCAACCACTCTCCAGTCGTGCCTGGATAATGAAAACAGCACAGGTCAGAAAGAGGTCGCTGAGAACTCTGTGTGACTGGCGTGAGCCGTCCTCCTCCCACCGGTCTCGTCTAATTCTGGGCTCAGATTTTCCCGCAAATCATGATAATTGGGAATCAGCTCACACAGCTGCGAACCACAGCTCGGAGACACAAGGGGAGCAAAATGTGAAGTTGAGCATCTCTGCCGGAGAGAGGAGGGAAGTGACTTGTTTATGTACCATCTCATCCCTCTTCCCAAGAGGCGCCGGCCTTGGGTTGATGTTTCATTAATGGTGCAGGAACATTTTCACTTGAAAACACAAAGAAGACTGGCATGTTATAGAATGAAGAACTTTATATTCAGTTCTAGGTTACAAATCATAAAATACTGGTGCTGTCAGGAAACTAAGAATGATGTAATACAATTTCCTCCTTTTAGAGACCTTTGAACTAGAGATTTTAAGCAACTTCCCAAATTGTTGAGTGCATCTGGGGTAGAGTCACCGGTAGCCTGTTTTACTACTGATGTGAGGTCAGCCTCGCACTCTCCAGGCAGTTATACCTGGGACACCAAGGCTCCCAACAGCCAGCTGTAGCGATCTCTTTTCTACCCTGTCCTCATTACTTATTATGTTGAGGTTTACTTACATTATTGAGAACTCTGTCACATGGGTGATCACTTTTATTTTGCCATTCTCATGCTTTTCTCATCCACGTGATTTCATTGACTGAATAGACAGCTAGTAGCCTTGCTAAGTTTATATTTTATTTTCATTGTTTATGCTTTTTTTTTTTTTTTTGAGACAGGGTCTCACTTTGTAGTTCAGGCTGGCCCTGGCCCTGAACTCTCTATATAATCCTCAAACTCACAGTGATCCTCCTGCCTCAGCCTCCCAAATGCTGGGATTGCAAGTGGGTGCCACCATGCCCAGCTACTCTATTTATCGTTACATTCTTTCAACAATCAACTCCCACATTCCCATCCTCAACCATCTGATCTGCAGAACCTTGTCATGTGTGAAGTCACAGTGCTTCAAATTTCACTGTCTGATGACAACTCCTGGTCTTCCAGTTACACATTAATTCACCTGCATTAGTTACACCTTAAGCTGTTGAGGAAAAAACAGATCCCAGATGCTCATGTAACAGTGCAGAATGGGTGATCCAAGGTGGCAGATAGAATGTTCAACAGGGTCCTGAAGGGACCCACGGTCTTTCTGCCATGTAATTCTGCTGTCCTCTGTAAGGCTGTCCTTGTTCACATATTTGCAGCTGGCTCAGTACTACTGTGTGTAATTTTCAGGCCACAGAAGGAAGACAGAATGAGGGCAAACTTATTGCTTTTTTTTAAATTAAAGGATGTACAATAACATTGCACATATTTCTAATACCTGCCCTTTGGATAAATCCTTGTCCCACGATCACACCCAGCAGAAGTAAACACTGGGAAATAGGGTGCTCAGATAAGAAATCTTGGGCTCAACCAAAATTGAGGTGTCTTATTTCCAAAAGGAAGAAAGAGGGAATGATTTGGGGACACAATCACGGCTCTCACCATGTTTCTGATGACTTTGCTGCAGCCTCCAGGGCCTCAATCCTACACTCACAGGCATCAGCTTCTTCCCCTGCATATTTCCTCCTGTAGCAGAGGTGGGTCCGTGGGACACAGTGTAGTGACTTTCCACTACTTCCTTGAAAAGATTATCCCAGTTACCCTTTGATAGTATCTACCCTAATTCCTCATTGTGTCTTCTTACTTTGTGCTATATTAACAATACGGAGAAGACTGCAGTGCTTCCCACTGGTATTCATATACTTTGTTGGCTTTTAAAGTACTGGAAGTCAAAACGCTTCAGTTCTTATTGAATCTACTAAATTATAAGCTTCTCCAAGACAAGAGTTATTAATCTTTTTAAATTTTCATTGTCTAGAAAGAACCTGCATCTAGATGAATTTGGTAAATAAGATCCTAAATGTACATAGATATCATAAAATGGAAAGAAAGTGTTCAAAGGGAAAGAGAAATTAGGATGGGAGAAAGGAGAAAAGAAGGAAGGGAAAAGAAAAAAAAAATATATATATTATATATATATAGTAGTTCAGATAGTTATATTACTAACTTCTCTTAGTTCACTGAAAAGAAAGTTTTGTACTAATACTGTTTGGAAAATTAAATGCCTACGTACTCTGAGTAACTAATTCAAAACTAACAATATAAAATGTATTAGCCATTGTTACCCTCCTATTATCTTGTTTTGAAAGTTTTTTTCTTTAAAATAAAAAATAAAAGTGAACAAAGTTCTCTGATGGAGAGTATGAGTACTAATATCATTATGACTTTCCAAATTTATTGATATTACAAATCACTTTTCATCTTTTCTTTTTTAGAAACAGTTTTCTTCTCCTTATGTAAGGCTGACATCATTATCATAGTCTGTCCTTCATTCATCACCTCTTGTCAGTCACAATTTTCTGCAGGTTTCACTCCTAAATATCCTTGAAACCGACTCTGTCCACACTCCCACATTAGAAGCAGATATGTCTCCACGCCCTATCTACAAAGGACAGTGACAACTGACTTTGTATGCCCTCAGCCAGTCCCATTGTCCTCAAACGGTTCTTGATGTTATAGCAAGCAAATGATTCCAATGTGTGTGGTCTGTCTTCACCACAAGGACACCACGTGGTAAAAGAGTTCCACACAATACTGACATATGGGAAACATAAGTACTATTGTCAAAATAGTTTAAGAAGTTCTAAGGGACAAGGTAGGATCTAAATGTTTGTGCTCTTTTACATGCTCACTAAAGCCCATACTCATTTGGGCAGCATTAAGAAGTAGGGGTTTTAGAAGGGTGAGAGCATCTGCTCAAAAGGGGCTACAGGGAGTCTTCCTTACGTTCTACCCCACAAGGACATAGAAGGTCCCTTCACAGAAGGCCCCTTGCCAGACACCCGATGTGTGGATGCCTTCCCTTGATCACCCTTCAGAGCTGTGTACGATAAACACATTTCAGCGTACAGAAAGAGCGCACTGTGAAAAGCTTTCTCGAACTCCAAAAGAGGCTTCAGTTTGAAAGCATGAGTTACAGATATGGTGGGGAGGAGGTACTGGGTAAGGTATTAGGAGTGTAGACTGAAATTCTGGGTAAGAAATACACAAAGCACTGAGATTTAGATAATTCCTATTCAACTAGAGTTTAGACACTTATGATCCTCAAAGTTATTTAGCGTGAGCTGGAACTCAGAGTCAGGGGCAGAATTAAGTTAGAGTTTGTAACTACAGTGGAGAGATCATTGGCTCCTTCTCTTCCCAGCATTTTCACAGACCAGCAGCTGTCTGGCTTCTCTATCACAAAGAGAAATCTAGAGAATTCTTAGGAAGTCCAGAAACATCCCTGAGAAAAGTCTTGCAAATTTACAGACCTCTAAGTAAGGTCAGCACCATGGCAAACTCAGGGATGAAATCTTGTAGTGAAAAATTCCTAGTCAGAAATAATAACTTGCTTGTTAAATGACTCATTCTTGTTTCAGCAAATAATTATAAACAATGACATAAATATTATTACCTTAAAAATTGGGACAAAAAGAGAACAGAATAAAAACAAATCAAGCAATGAAGAAAACACTAAAAAAAAAACTGACGGTCCAAAGGCAGCTATAAAACATATAACACCTAGACAAGAATAGTGTTCAATTAAAAAATCAAAATAAGTAAACCAAAGCAAAGTCATAGCAAAATTTATTTTAAAATGAATAGAAGAATTGGAGGTAGCTTAGCAGAAAAGCACTTTTGCAGTAAGGATGAGGCCCTGGATTTGATCTCCAGCATGATAGAGGAGAA